>JBCJKH010052417.1:10118-44085 GCA_039877255.1 Loriculus beryllinus
CCCTTGACTTACACCTCATTCTGGTGCAGGACACAACTGCAGAGCAAGGTCAGGCTTTCCTTGCATCCATCCATGAGTGTGTGTAGGGGAATAGAGCTCTGCAGGGATCTGTAAAACCCGGGTCAGGCTAACCCAGCATGGACCCCATGCTTAACCTCTCTGCAGAGGAGAGCTCCTCTCCACCAGCCACTCTTGAGTGCCAGCCCTGTCACAGCAGGGTGGCAACAGCTCAGTGCTTTGCTTTCCCCACAGAGAGATCACAGTCCACAGAAAGAGATCTTTGGAAGACTCAACCTCCTCCTGTGGCAGAGTCCTGCTGGAGGTGGGAGATGGAGCCACATTTTAGCATCTCTGAGAGGGGCTAAGAGGGGCTCCTGCTCAGGCTGCTTTGCAGATGTGGAGGCCTCGTTGCAAGGAGTTGTCTCAATGGCCAGATTCTAACAGACCCATAGGGAGCTTTCTAGAAAATGAAGATTTGTTTTCTAGGCCCTCTGTTGCCTCGTGTTTCATGCAAAATCAGGACAAAACCCACCGGTGTTTGCAGATGTGAATGGACTGTCAGAGGCCCCAAGTCATTGCCAACCTGAGCTCAGCTGCTCTGCTTTTACCATTAACAGAAAGACTTAAGTATATTTTCAGACAGGATGGGACCAGAGCCATGGAGCTACTACCAATGTTTTTGTTGCCCCTTCATCAGAGGAGCTCATTGCACCTCATAAACTCTCTTTCATGATCTTCCTTCACCTGAGAGGATAATGTTAGTGGTATTTATGAGGGGGAGAAGAAACTGAGGCAGAACAGTTCTGACCTGTTCAGAACTGCAGAAGAAATCACAGCGCTGCTGGAAACATCCTGTCCAAGTTTGCTTTTAACCCCTGACACCAAGCATGAGGTCCCAGTGCTGAACCAATCCTGCACATGGGACAGTGGGGGGAGCAGGAGGTGAGGAGCTCTGCATGCGGGCTGGTGGCACAACCATGCCTCAATGAAAGGACCTGTCAACCCAGGGCTGATGCTGCATCTTTTTATTTTCTTTTTCATTTTGCTTCACTAAGCAAATGCAGAGCCAGGGATAGGAGGAGAGGAAAAGGTGGCTTGAGAAAAGATCAAACCAGAACAAAAAGAACAAAAACCAGGAGGGAAGAGGCAGCTGCTGGAGTATAAGGAGAAAGTGAGCTGCTAACAAGGAAGAAGTTCATAGATGCCAAGCCCGCACTAATTCTTAATAAAATACAATACTGAAAATAGGATCTGAGAGTCTCCAAAATACAATATCTTAAGGGATCGGCAATAATACAAAATAAGGTTCATTATGTACAAACGAGTTCTGCTCTTGTCTCTGTACAACGTGGGAGTGGGAGGCACAGGGACATGCTCAGTGGAGGTGGCAGGGTGGAGGAGGGCGTGCTTGGACCCGCAGTGGTTCTTTGTGCTGGGATGAAGGATGGGGAGAGCAGTGGTACCTGCTGACCAGCGGGTCCTGTGGGAACCTCAGGAAGAGCAGGGCTATGCTGAAGGCCTTCCTCTTTCTCAAGCCACTGGCCATGCATTGGTTGCAGTTAGCTGTGTCCAGATTTGTCCTGAATGGCTTCAGGGGGCAAAACCGGTTTTAAAAGGGAGAAAAGAGGGATGTGAGGGCTCCTCCCTTGCTTCTCCCAGTCTTTGAGAAAGAACCATCCCATCCTTCTTCTCCAGGGAGCCCTCTCCACTCACAGCTTGGGGGGGGGGGAGAGGAGAGGCTGGGACAGTGCAGAGTGAGTCCAGAAGAGAAACAACCCAGAGAAACCTGCTGTGAGACCTGCCAGAGTGCACAGGTACAAACATTGGGCAAGCAGCCACATCCCAGGTCTCCCACACTCATGTTCCACATTGTCCTTCCATCAAATGGCAGCTGAGGGAACAGAGCGAGGAGACACTGGAGCCTTTCAGCAGGGCTTTCGCTGGGGAGGAAGAAGGGTCAGAAGTGGGTGTCTGGGTGCTAAAGATGATGACATAGGCTTGAGATGAGGTCATTTCAGCACCGAATTTGGCAGGTCTGGCCTGAAGGGTGGAATGGGAAGAGTTTGCCAGCACTTGAAGAGGTCTAAAAGAGTCTTTGGTAACCCTGGCCAACTCCAGCGTGCCACCTCTTTCCTGACAGATGTACCTGTCACTAGAGATACCAGTAGGTCTTCAGTGGCTTTCACAACACTGCTGTGCACATGGAGGATGTGAGAGGGGAATGATGGCTATCCAACAGTCCTCCAATGGTCTTCAGAGCTCTCCTTGGGGGTTCCTAGAAAGACTCCATTTGGCATGAAGCAGAATTGGGGATGGAGAAGTGGGATGGGGATCAGGTTCTCTCACCTAGTCTCAAAGGATGAGGCCTGCAGAATGGAAAGTGAAAAGGCCGCTGACCTGGTTAGCACTGCACTGCAGGGCCCAGGGTGGGAACAGAAAGGAAATACCGCCCTTGCCAAAGCAAGGATGCTGAGCATGGGAAGAAGTGGGCTGTGGGGGGAAATTGTTCTCTGTTTCAGAGCTCTGGTTGCCCAGAAGCTGCTGACTAACTTTTATGGTGGTTTATCTGTCTGGGATCTGTCTCCCCCACTCCGTTTGTGTGCAGATCTTTGCAGATAGTGTGGAAGTTATGTTGGCATGTCCATCAAGAGAAAACTAGAGCAAAGGAAGATCTAGGTTTTCTCTCAACAGAAGCAGAAGTATACTAACAGATGGAGGGGAAGGAATGAGCTCAAACTCTCCAGAGCCATCTCTTCAGCACCAGCATCACCCACTCCTAAGCCCCCTAAGGCAGGACAGTCAATCCAGCATTCTCTCTCTCTCCTTCAGGTGCATCTGATGTAGCCAAGGGGTATGTACCTGGGGACAGCCCCCTTGGTCTGGAGGCTTTGGGGAGTGAGCTGAACAGTTTGAGGGCTTCCTCTGATCTCCCTCCACTCCAAGGTGAGCCCACATCCATAGGGTAGTGCTCATCTAGTCAGGAGGTAAGGCCAGAAGAAGAGGGTGTCCCAGGGCTTCACCAGACGTTTATTGCTGGTTCTGGCAGTCCTGTGACTCCCCTCAGAGAGACCAGTACTAAAGGGGGACATGGGAAAGGGGAGGAGCTGAACCCAAGGCCAGTTTAGGAGTGTCTGAATGCAGCGTCCTCTCCTGCCAGATCCCCTCAGTTGCTTAGTGAGGAGGGAATCCTGCAGTCAGACAGATGAGGCCTTGAGGTCCAGCAGCTGCTACGAGTATTCAGCTGTCTCACTGGTGCTTGCCTCCCTGAGGAAAAGAAAAGACAAGGCATCAGACAAGGTTTGTTGCAACCTCCTATCCAAGTTCACCTCTCTGTGTGCCCAGCTGGTTTGCTCTGTCCAGGAGGAAGCCCTTCCCCAGGGAACTGAATGACCAGCAAGCTTGGGACTACCTACATCACTCAGTCCTTCTCAGCTCTGTGCCAGTGCTTGATGGAATCCCAAACTTTTGCTCTAGCAGATAAACTTTTTTACTTTCCCTGCCAGCATTGGCTTCATCCAGCCATGATTCTTTAGCTAATGTACAACCCAGGCAGCTCAGCTGTCCTTGGCATGCAGCAGAAGGGACATACATAAGCTGCTGCTCACTCTCAGACACCATGCTGTGTTTTAGGTGTTGGAGGCTCCCCTCCAACACCTGCTTACCTCTCGTGGAGTTGCTCTTTAAGGTGGGTGAGAGTTGGGTCAGTTATGTTCTGGTCAGGATTTTCCAGGTGGGATTTGCTCAGATATTTGGCTGCCTCATGTGTCCTGGCCAGATGAGGTCTTCCCTCCTCAGACTGCCCTTTTTCAGGCTCCCACCCCTCAGGATGGTCCACGGTTAGGAAGGAGCTATAGCTCTCTTCTAAGGAGCCAGCACCCTCATCATAGAAGAGGAGGCTCCGTGACTGAACTGGAAAAGAGGAGAATGTTGGTTAACAATGAGGACAAGGCCTCTTGCAATGGATATGGGTCACAATGGTGGTTTCAGCACACGCTCACCCAGCTATGGCCTTGTCCATGTGCTCTGGAGGATACCCATCCTCCCCCCAGCTTCAGGAGGCAAATGCCCCCCATGACACACAGCTTCTTCAGATGACAGTCAATCTGCCCCAGGACTCTTCCCTCATGTTCCTTCCTTTGACATTTGTCATGTTTTGGGACAATGGTTAGTAGGGAATTACAAAAGGTCCAAATATGGAGCTGTTACCAGAGTTTATACCATTGACAGGCCAGAGACCCAGCATATGGGGTAGGCACTGAGAGGAGGATGCTATCCCTGAACTGGAAATGTTGAGAGAAGAGCTAGAAATGGTTTGTCAGGGTGAAATGGAGGAATCATGTTAGACTCACTCTTACTAGTTGTGTAAATGTCTGGTGCTGGTGTTGCTTTCACTGTCTGTGATGTTGAAGAGAACTCGGGGAGACAGGGCATCAGGGATCCCAGGATCAGAACGAAGCAGAGTGCCAGCACCTAGGGAGGAGATCAGCACAGAGTTAGTGCTGCTAGCCCTGGAGAAACACTCCCCCCAAGCACACAGACATCAGGCTGTGTGAGAGCATGTGGTGAGGCTGACAACAGGGTTCCTGTGGTCCTTCACAGAAGGAAAGGGCTTGCTTTGCCTATCTCTGCTGCAAATCTTAGAAGAGAAGTCACAAGCTTCCTCGTGTTGCTTTATTTGAAGTATTTCTGGTTCAATGGTGAGAACTTGCCTGTCCAGCTGATGAGAGATGGTAGAAGGCATAGCTGGGGAAGAAAGTGAGAAAGAGGAAGACTCAACAGAAGGGACAAACTATGCCTTGACCAAAGGGAACCTGGTCTTTGGCTCAGCAGGAGCTGTAAGAAAAGAAGCTTACTGGGAGGAATGTGTGAGGTACCACAGCACACAGTAAGGTGAAGCCACTGTTCACAAAAATGACAGCAGAACTGCAGCCACCTAATACCTGATAACAATGATGGAGAGTCCAAGGAAAGGGTACTGATGCTTGACATGCACATATTCAGGACCATGTGTCTGTACCTTCTGCTGTCAGACAGATCAGTCAGAGCTACTGGGCTGTGATGAAAGGAGAGAGGCAGATGAAAGCTCCCTGGAAATTCCCCTCTGGAAGGTTCTGCCATGACAGTAAGGCTTCACATTGAGATGCCAGTGGTGATCATAAAGAACTCTATAGAGTTTAGGGAACTACCAGTATAGAGCAAGGGGGGACACATGGAAAACAGTACAGAGCCAAATGCATGTTACCTGAACACCCATGTGCCATGGATGATGTATAGCTGCTGCTAGCTCAGTGCTCAGACTGAGCATTTCAAAGATGCAATGCATCTATGTCTAAACCAGCTAAATTTGACCTGTGGGGACACCTGTGGGGACAGCCAGCAATTGCTTGACTGCTTTTCAGAACAGCCACCCATTTAGGAATAGCCATGCCTAAGGAACACACAGAAGCTGGTACATCAAGGTAATTTTGACCACCAGTGGATTCCAGAACATGTGGAAGATCAAATAACAGCATGGAGATACTGTGCTATGTGAAGAGGGATTTTAATTGTTCAGACTCTTCATGGCTGGCTTTAAAGTAAGAGAATTAAATGTCTAAGCACATCGTACCAGGCACACAAGGCATTTAGAACTCTCATTCCACTAAAAAAAGAGAAGGAAAAATAAACTTTGAATAGATGTTGCTTGGAATTATCACAGCCAAACACACAGCTCCCAGAAAGGGGAGCCAGCCCTGTGAAGTCTGTTCTACATCAGTATAGGCTCTATGGGCTGGGAAAGAGCAGTACACTTAACAGCTTGCTTTAACATGGCTTTCAGCTGGGACTTTGCAAACCAGCATTGGTTTTACTCTGTTTTGTTTCAGGTTAACTTTGATGCTCTGGTTTGGTTCCAGTTCAAACTCTACAACACTTAATAACTATTGGTTTGACTTTGACCATCACAGCTTTTGACCATCTCACTGTTTTGCCCTCTTAAAATGTGAGGGAAACCACGGCAAAACCAGTTGGAAAGGTGGAGGCCAAATGAATCAAAAAAAGACATCTTGAAAGCAGAGTTCTCACATGGTTCACTGTCAAACTGAGGGGAAGCAGCAGATGGAGGAGCAGAGAGCTCTCTTATGGCTCTGGCAGGATTCAACAGTTTTAAGCTTGGCTTGGATGATGGACTGTGTCAGATCTACAGATGGGAGAGCCTGCAAGCAGACTGGCTTTTGGTCAGGATTCAAATTTAGAATGAGCTTGACCATGGGGAGAAGTGGTCCAAGAGAACAGCAGCAGATCTGTACAGACAAATGTCAAGACCTGCTGAGATCCTGGAGGTGGCAGGACTGATTGACAGAGGAAGAACATCAATGGCTTTGTGGCCAGGTGGAAGAGGATCTTCTGTGCTGCTTAAAATGAAGCACATGATGGGAATAAGTCACTTTGCAAAGGGTGAATCTCAGCCCATGCAGAAGTATCAACAGGCTTTCTGGCTGGTACCAGCCTTCAGGTGGACCATTGTGTCCAGCTTTGGGCCCTGTGCTTCCAAAAAGATGTGGGGCAACTGGAAAAAGTCTGGAAGAGAAGTCTGGGAACAAGCAGTGATTCAGCCTACAGGGGAAGACTGAAGAAAGAATGGTGATTTAGCAGAGCAGACTGAAGAGAGTTGCTCAAAACCCGTAATTATCAAATATATAAAATATAGCTGCACAAAGGGAGAGTAAACTCATCTTGCTTACAGTGGGCAGAAGAAGGTGTAATAGGCTTAGCTGATGCAAGGAAAACTGAGATGAGATAGCAAGAAAGCTTTATCTGGGAAAGATAACAAGGAACTGGAATGGTTTGCTTGAGGCAGCTGAGTTCTGTTCATCACTGGAGGCCTTTAAGGACAAATATCCAGCAGGAATGACACAGGGCTAAAAAAGAAGCGTGCTCTGCTCCACTCCCATGCTGCAAGGCATGATAATTCTACATATCTGTTGTGATAAGAAGTGCTGTATTTGGAAATGGGAACTTGGGGACCTATGAGAGGAACTGGCCAAAGATAGAAAAGCAAATGACAAATTCTTTGAATGCTTTAGAGCCAGGAAGCCTGAGAGAGTTGGTGTGTGGGCTGGGATGCTGTGGAACGAAGGGAGCAGCAAGGAGAGATAAGACATTGCTGGAAAACTAAATTAGGTATTTTATCAGCCTGTAGCCCAGGGGATGTCTGGAGGGCTCCTCTTCTGGACTTACTCATTCCAGGTAGTAGCAATGAAGGATTTCAGGAGCCAGGGGTGCTCTGATGAGCTGCTGCAGTAAGGAGCAAT
This sequence comes from Loriculus beryllinus, assembly GCA_039877255.1. Taxonomy (NCBI): domain Eukaryota; kingdom Metazoa; phylum Chordata; class Aves; order Psittaciformes; family Psittacidae; genus Loriculus; species Loriculus beryllinus. Next base: position 17,411 of record JBCJKH010052417.1, read on the forward strand.
GAGTCACTGGGTTCAGCTGGGTCACACCCGAAAATGTGGAGAGAATTTGGGAATGAAGACACAGAGCAGCCAACAGAAAAGAGAGTCAGGCATTAAAATCCGGTCTGACACAGGGGCAGCAAAGAGTAGCAAAAGTTTGAGCAGGTTTTGGAAGGAGAAAGTGCTGGAAATTACAGAGCAGGGGCTCTCGAACCAAGGAACTGAACCAAGAGTGAAAAATAACCCCCTGGGACACTGGAGTGCTGAGAAAGTGGGGCAAGCACCTCACCATCTGCTTGCATTTCATGCCTGTTAACAGTACTGAAGTGATTTCTAGATGTCAATAACTAACTCTGACAAAGTTGTCACAAGCAGCTACCATGACAGTGCTGCAAAGACATCACAGGGTTGAAGGTTATGTTCTTACCATGGACCAGAAACTTTCACCCTAGCAAAAAAAATAGATGAAGAATAAGCAATTGACTCTGATCTATGGCCACACACACAGTAACATGCCCCAAAACTCCACAGTGAAGCCAATATTGCTTCACTATGAGAAAGGAGAGGCAAACAGGATTACCAAAACGATCAGACAAGTCAAAAAGAGCAAACAAAGAGAATTCCAGCTGGACTTAACAAAGCCTGATGTACAGACATAGCAAGAACAGATGCTATTTCTTGCTGATAAACACAAGGTAATGCCCACTGGGAAGAATACTTGAACTGTTGGCCTGTCCTGCTGCTTTAAACATTAAGCATCATCAACTGAGCAAAAGAAAACTCTCCCCATTATGATGGAAACTCACTGAAGATTTTTGCTGAGTGGCCAACAGCTAGTGCAAAGCAAACAAAGGCTGGTTTGCCTGGAGAAGAAGGCAGTGAAAATGCAGGAATTATTCTAATGCTGTTGCATTAACAGCTGACACTGTTACAGCTACCCATGTACTTATGATACAGGACCCGGTTCTGGTGGCTGTGACACAAAAGGAGACAGATGTAACTGGCAACAGAGCTGAGCAGGGGGGAAGAGGGTAGAGACAGGCAATCAACAGAGCTGACTGGGGAAGCATGGCCCATAAGGAGGATGGAAATGAAGCTTATACCATTAAGCAGGTCCCAGTCTGTGTGGAAGCCATTTTGTAGGGTCTGGAGACTTTCCCAGCTACCAGAGCCTGCAGCTTCTGTAACTGCTGGAGCAGAGTCCTGTGATAGGAAACAACCCAAACCACAACTTGATAACGATACAAGAATACCAGTACTCCCTTCATATATTACCCTGATTTTCCCTTCTTGTGAAAACAACTGTATCACCCTTCCTATGTCTTGTTCAAGTTCTCCAACCAAACAGGCTTAGGAAGCAGGAAACAAAAACGGGTGAGTTTGAGATACAAAGTGTGCAGAAACTGCAGGAGGAATGCCCCAAGATGCTGTTACATTAAGGTAACCCACTCCATCTCCTCACTAGTAGATCTACCACAACATTCACTGCAACTACCCACCATTAAGAATGACCCGTTTAGGACTCTTGGGTGCCTCAAAACCCAGACAGTCACCTCCCACAGCAATGGAGAGGCAGGTTATCATGAGAACCAGGCTCTGGGATGGGGACTGAATTCTGTGGTCAGGTCAGACCTAGAGCACAGACCCACTTGCTCCCTTTTCACTCAGACGCACACTTTGGAGCTCAACCTGTGCCCCAATGGTAGAGAGAGAAATAGAAAACAGTTGTAATCCCCTCCAGCTTCTTCAGTTTTGGCAAACCCTGCACAGGTATGCAGGCAAAGCCAGATCTTGAGTTCAGATTCATTCTCTGGCTGCCCTGGCTGGAACATGTACTAAGGTGTCTCTGCCCCATTTAACTGGACCTGGGCAGCGGCACACATAAACATAAACCAGTAGTAGGTGTGTTACTAAGAGCTACCAAACCCTTCATTGGGCTGGTGGAGAAATAAGGGGTGAGGGAGACTATGGAGCACACAGTTCCCCAGGGCTGCAAGTTACTCACATGCAGACTATTGGGAGCACTGACTGTTTAACACAAATACGTTTGAGCTTTTATAAAATGCCAAGTCTTGGAGCCAGGAGATTGCAGGAGAATCCCAGCTTTATCTCTTTCCAAATCCTTTTCTGCTCCTTGAAATGCAGAGAGAAGCACAGAGCGTCCCACTGGCAGCGCTCAAAAACCAAACCCAATTAGAAAGAACACAATGTGTATTCTAAAAGAATAACCCCTAATAATTTCCTGGCTCCATGAGCTGCAGTGGCTGCAGGGGGGGGGGGGAAGAGGGTGTTGGGACTGACTCTCTAGCTGCAGTTCTCCCCTTCAATTTCAGCTGAGGCGATAGAAATGGGGCTATAAAAATGAGTGCCCACCTCACCAGCCCTGCAGCTGACTGCCCTTGCTCACATGTGCTGCCCCCAGTAAGAGGGAGCAGAGCTGGGCTCAGCTCCTGCTGCCCATTCCCAGGGAAAGGGTGGGAATCTTTATTATTTGCTTCCAAGGAAGCTTTCTCCTTTCAGGTGAACAGCAGCAGTAAATGGGAGGGAGATTCTGGGCTTGTTTTGCAAGGGGAAGAGGCAGGGCAAAGGGCAGGGTACCACATGCACAAAGGGGTTGCCCTGGATTTGATGACAGCTGGGATCTCTACATTTATTTGGGGAATGGGCTTCCCCTATATTAACCAAGTCTGTTCAGCTCTTTCTCAAGAGAAACCTGAAACAGCCACATTATGTCCAGGGCCTTATATTCCTCCTAAGAGCCCAAGAGCTCTCACAGTTGGTCTGAGAAGCTGGTGTGAGGGGGCTTGCCTAGATGCAGCTGCCCTGGAGATGGACAGAGGGCTGGAGGGCAAGGGGAGGGCAGCATGAGCCCAAAGGGATGCAGGGAGAAGGAGGAAGGGAAATGAGAAATGCTCCTTCCCTCCCTCTCCTTGCTGTGGAGCAGCCTGGCTTTCCCAACACAAACATTCCAGGCTCTCTAACCAAACCCAGCTGCTGTCATGGGCTCAAACCCAGCACTTCACTGAGCAGGGTTTGTGCTGCCAGGAGCTGGGGAGCTGCCTTTCTCTGCTCACCCCCTGCTTCCCTTCCTGCCTCCCAGCCCTACCCACGCATGGGCAGCTCTGGCCCTCCTTACCTGTTTGCATTTTCCAAGGTCTCCACTTTTTTCCAGAGTTCATTGTTTTCTGTGGTGTATGTCTCAACCCTGTGGGAATAAAACCCACAGCAACTTAGTTACAAAGGCCAGACAGACAAAGGAAGTGTATCCTTGTCTCTCCTGGTGTGTGGAAGCTCAGTGGCCTCATCCATCATCTGCAGATATGGTTCTAGAGCCAGATGTTCCTGGCCCATCTGGTTGCAGCCAGCCCCAGTGGACCAGGGATGATATTGCAGGTGGACAGTTAACAGTGTGACAGTTCCCAGCTCAGGCTTTCCCAAGGGTCGGAATGCCAGTAGCACCTGGTTACAGGCAGGTCAAGTCAGGACAGACTCAGTTATTATACAGGCTTTCCCATCACTTGCAAACCCCTAAGGAGTATGGAAAAGGAACAGGGCGACAAACTCAAAGCTGCCCCGCTCTGAGAACCTGCCCTGGTTGTGCGCCTTGTGTGTGAAAACCGGGCAGCTCAGTGCAGATGGTGGGCCAGCTCCCGCTGCAGGCACACGAGGGCAGCAGAGAACCTGCAGGATCCATCCCACGGCTTCGAAGGGAAAGCGGTTGGGATGAGAGAAGGGGAGTGTCTCCAGGCCGGCAGGAAGGCAGGCCAGGGACACGGCCTGATCCTGCGGGAGGTTTCCAGCGCGGTCTCCGAACCAGGCGTTCCGTGTAAAAACTGGGCTTGCAGCGAAGGTGTCAAACTGAATGTTGAAGGGCCCAAGCAGAGGTTTTGACAAACCAGCTCTGTCAGAAAGCCAAGTTGACCAAAGACTTGTTCCATTTAAAAAGAATCCACTGAATGCTGCTTTTGGTTCACATTTAAACCTGGCATTGTTTGAAAGCCATCTGTCACAGCAATGCACCAGCGGAACAAACTGCTGAGCACACACAGGCACAGCAGCCACGGCTGGGGAAGAGGCCCCAGCTCGGATGCTCTGGACCTGTCACTGGAGCAAGGTCAGCCAACAACCCAGCCCCAGCTGAAGGATCTGGGTGTGACACGAGCTGTGGGTGATGTGCTCTGATGCCTGGACATGCACACAGAGGTGCTGCTTATGGGAGGACAGGAGGACTTGAAGGTGCTTTGAGGCATCTGGTTTTATTCAGTGTTTCTGCACGCTTAAGAGCAGAGAAATAAATAGCATCAGTGAGAAGAGCTCATTGAAGTTCGGTTTGGGAGTTGGTTTTCTTCCATTTTGCTGATCTCACATGGTAGTAATAACAGGGAAGAAGACAGTATTTGCAAAGAAATGGGAATTTGCACCTGGATTGTGGCTTTCTTTTTTGTCTGGGAATGCCCATCAGGGGCTACTTGTACTGGAGGCACCAGAGGATTAGGTCCTTAAGAGTTATTTTCCACCCTGTCAGTGTCGTGTAATGTCAGCTTAGGCTTATGCCTACCATATATGCAGGACCTCAGAGTTCCAAGGAGAAAAACAAAGCTCATGCAGGGGAGGGAATGTAGGGAATAACTGTAGTGCAAGGTTTTTCTTGCTATCAAATGCTTGTGTATCCACCCTTATGGAAAGAGAGGGGGGAATTCTGTGGTCAGTGCCCTCAGAGGGCCAGCTGTGTATGGGACAGACAAAATAGAAGCAATTTCTAGTGGGGAAACATGATTCTTACCCAAAATCCCACCTTGGTGGCAGCCAAAATGGTTTGTGTTCTGCAGGGGACCAGCCAAACTAAGCAGTTGGAAACACAAGGTTTCTAGAACAATCTTTCCCTGCAATAGGATTTCTAGGAGGGAGGGGAGTAGGGGCAGGATCCCAAAGCAAACTTCTGTGCAGCCAGCCTTGCAGGGAATCATGCTCTTTGAGCAACTGAGAGACAAAAGCAGTAGAAAGGGGGGCTGTGCATGGACAGGACTCCTTTTCAAAGGTAAGGCTGAGAAGAAGAAACTTACTTTTTCTCTAGACACTCCACATACTCTTTCTTCTTCCTGCGACTCTCCTGAGCAGAGATCTGTGAGGGGGGCAGCCATCAGAGAGGAGTCAGTATCAGAAGCCTCTAGACATTGCTTTGGAGCTGCTTCATCTTGTCTGTTCCCTGCACACACAGCACCCTAAAGGTAAATGGGGAAGTCGCCTTCCAGTCTGCCATTCCTACTGATCTCCAGGCCAAAACTGAGAGGGATTGATGTTGTAGGTATGCAGCCTACAGGCCACAACCATTTCTTGCAGCATGCCTGTACCCCCTGCTGCTGAGAGAATCTTTAGGGTTGCTTTGAACACCTCTGACTCACATGGGTACGTGCTGCGGTCATCTGGCCAGATTCTGCCCCACACCACTTCTGAGTCACTGGGTGACTAATTCAGGGTCTCATTTGTCCCAGGGGATGCTTTCTAATCACAGTCTGAAGTCTCACAGCTTTTGCCTGACTAATGAGCTTTGCGCATCACTCGTCCTGCACCATGCTCTTGTTTCCAGGTCCCCACTGCAAGGTCTGACCAGGCTGATTTGTCTGACCTTAGCTTGGGAGTCCCACCAAAGGCCACGCTTCCCAGATACAGCTGTATGCCCAGCATGCATACAGAAATGCCCCATGGCACCATTTCTGTGAGTTGGGAGACTTGTTCCAGAGTACCAAAGGCAGGATCCCACCTTTTCTGAGTGACACTGTAGCTGAGCATGCTCTGGAACCATGAGAACTGCATGATTACAAATTTTGCAGTCACCTTGTTCTTGATTTTCCTCCTGACCCTCTTCAGTGCTTTCTCCTCTGCTTTGGTGAGGGGCAGCTTGGTAGGAATGGGGTAGCCCTCAGCAATCAAGGTGCGTTTCTCCTCTTCAGTCAAGAGCAGTGGGCCAGAGGTCCCTTGTAACTTCTGAAACACAGAGAGAGCAGCTATCAGCATCAGCAACGAGTTCTATCCCAGTGACCCTCAAAGTCTTGCAGAGCAGCTAAGGGCTCAGTACAAATAGGTGCAGGGCAGTGCTCTTTCCTACTCTCAACCTGATCCTGGGACACAGCTCAGCAGTTGCTTTCCTCTTTTACTTGGGAGGGCATCTGCTCCTTCATGGTAAGACTGGCTACACACTGGCACTGCAGGACCCTGCCAAAGAATTTCTGTGTGATGTTTAAAACACAGCCTGGTTATGGGAATTCTCAGTTATTCCCTTCTCTTTCTTTAAACTCCTCAGAAAGTCCTGCATTGCATAGGCTGCATCCCAAAGTATGGGGTGAAAGCACTTGCTAAAGCAGGGTAGCTGCTGGTAGGCACTGTGCAAGACTTACTGCACCTCTCCTCACTCAAGCGAGCACCATCCTGTCCCCACTCCCGTGCTAAGGCATTGCCTTGCCAGAGCATTTCAGGTCAGAGACCTGAACAAGAGCAGGATCCCCATCATGAGGGACATGAGCACATCCTCCTGCCTCCTTACGTGTGGTGCTGTGAGGAGAGGTGAGGAGGAGATGGCAGTAGAAGAACGAGCAGCAGGTCGGGCTGGGCTGGAGGGAGGCAGGGACCGGGGGCTCTGAGATCCATCGCTGTCACTGCCATGGCTGCTGGGAGGAGTTGGAGGCATCTGCACCAGGTCATCTACTGGGAAATAAAAGGAGATCAAGTCAGTGACTCTCATGTCAGCCTGTTGGTACACGCACAGGGACCTGAGCAGCAACAGGAAAAGGCATTGCCATAACAGAGGATGGATAAGGTGGGTCTGAGAGCAAAGCTGGACTGAGCACTGCCCAAGACAGGGGTGAGGCTGACCTCAGATGTGCTGAACTGGAACTGCAGGAGTCAGAGAGCTGGCAGGGGCTTTGCCAACACACTAAAGGTATTTACAAAGCAACAAGGTACTCTGGTGTCAACCAAAAGGGAATACAAAGCCTGTGATATTTTGCTCACAGGCACAGGAAGCTCTGTAAGAGAAGAGCTCTTCCAAAAACACTGCAGGGCTCACACACTTGCCAGCACACTTGATCCAAAGGGGCTCTGGTCACTCGGTTGGTTTCCAAGCACTTGAAAACTGTCCCCACTTTGTACTGGAGAGCCCTGGGGCTTTCATGGAGGTGGGAATATGCCTAAGGAATGTCTCTCTGCAGCAGTGGGAGTTCCTATACTGCTTTCATTTGTGCATCGGCAGATTTTCAGATGCTTGGGTTTCTTTCAAATTAAATTGGATCTTGAATTTCCTGACTTTCAGATGGTTGTTTTTGGATAACACTGCAGTCTCTCTTAGGATTTTAAAGGCTCTTGCATATTTCCAACTCTGAAGTAGCCTGGTTTGCCTGGGAGTCCCTGTATGAACAATTCTGTGCGTGACTGCTGGTCCAGACACTGATCTGAGTTGGAACAGTGCAGCACTCACTCCACTACTCGGCTGTGCCCCAGTGCTACCTTGCATAGCTTTGCTCTCAGATGTTACCTTTTCTCACTGTATAGTAATGATCTATATCTGAGTAGTATAGAGGGATGTTAAGTTGACCAGCAAATTCTATCTTCTTACCTGTAGGTACATTTATAAACTGGTTCACCTCTTTGGGTTCAGCTTTGATCACAGGTGCTGGAGTCATTTCTATGGGAGTCTGTGGAAGAGAAGCAGAAAGAAGCTCTTGGGTGCTGCCACCTCTCCTGCCCAGAGGGCTCCCAAGCAGCTGCTCCCCTGCTCTCTGTCGCACCCCATCTCAGAGCTCTGCCCCAAAGCAGCCTCTCACCACACGTAACAGAAACCAAGAGTCCAAACATAGTCCCCATGGCCTGTGTTGCTGGGCACACAGACTGCAAACACATGCTTGCAGAGGAAGAGGCAGTGGCAGATGGGTACGTTGCCAAGCAGTGCACTGAGTACCTCCAAAAGGGAGATGACTTTTATCCTTGGCAATCTGCTAGACCCAGACAGCGGAATTTAAAGCAACCTATACATTACCCTCTTTGATCTGCCTTCATTATAAATGGTAGGATGGAGGCTGTACAGAAACAGCAACAGAACCACCCCTGTCCTGCTTACATGATTTTCACCAGGGCTGCTGGGCAGCTGGTTCCAATCGTAGGGGACTGAGAGTTAAATAGAGAGTAGATTTATTCCCATCTGGGCTGTACTGCCCCTCAGCTCACCAGCCTCCAGCCCACCAGTGTCTGGGGGAGCTTTTACACTAAACAGACACACTGCAAACTCCTCCAGACTGTAAATACAGCTGAGAGAGCACCGTAGGATGGCTGCTGAGCACACAGAGCAGAGCTCCGAGGGCACAGCAAGTTCAAGCTGTGTAAATAACGGAGGAAGTTTGTGCACAGTTTTGGCTGGAAGTACCCATTTGTTTTGGATGGTTGTTTAAATGGGAAGATGCTCAGCATGAGTGAAAAAGGGAAGTGAACCCCAGAGATGCTCTACTGTTATCTACTGGGCTGATATAAGATAGCCAAGGTCTGTGTGAGATGAGTCAGACTTTCCCATCCAACATGGTTGGACTGAAGACATGAGCCCCCAGCCTAGATGCATCACCAGTAGCATAAGTGAGCCTCCTCCTAACAAACAGGCTTCTCAAGAACTTAGATATCACCAAAAGACTTGGCCCCTTTTTCTTAGAAATCATGATTCCTGCTGCTTCATAGGAAAAAGCAAAGCAGGATCTGGAGTGGGACCTCTGCTTCCAGTGAACAACTGGTAAAGTGAGAGGCCGTAGGATAAGCCCAAGGCCATGAAAAAGGCAGTGGCAGAGCAGGGGTTATACTGAAGAATCATGGGGTCAGTGGCATCACATGTAATTGACACTGTTCTCTGAAAGATGAAAATAAGCCAAGAATGGCTACAGAAATACTGGCAGATTGGAGGCTTCCAGCACAGGCAAGCTGAAAAGCCTTTGGCTTTTGTGCTAAGGGAATATGCTTGCATTTAACCAAGATTGTAAAGCATTCTGTGCTGGAGAAAACCTTCCTTCCACCGTTTGCTCTGGAAGCATAAGCTGTCTTGTAGCTTAACTGCAGGAATCAGGGGCACAGTTCCACCTAGCATCAGTAGTGCTGCTCCTCTGACTGCCATTTCAAGAGGAGAATGACAAATAATGCAGTACCTGGGCTTTGCATAACCTGTCTGTCAGCAGCTAAATCCCCTAGCAGGATACATGGCAGGGCCTGCATCATCAGGGGTGCTGCTGTGTGAGAGCCCAGCTTCCCAATGGATCTTAGATGGGCTCACCTCCTCGGGGACTGGCAGTCTCTGCAGAGGGTTGAGGTTCAGCACTGGTATGGAGCTGGCAGCTAGCTGGGACTCAGGCAGGTCTAGAGCCAGGTTCTGTTCCTGTTTCACCATGATGGAGCAGAGCTTGGGCCCCAGCGACCACACTCCATTCTCCAGCTCTGAAACATGCACAACATGAGAGTCAAACTCCAGCAAGAACAGGACAAGAGAAATAAAAAGCCATGCAGACAGCTTCCCCCGTCTGGTGCGGCTGCCTTTCCAAGTTTAGCACTGTCACCACATAAGCATGTGCAGGCCCACAACACAGAGTACAAAAGGGAATGAACCCCCAGTGTGCAGGGAGCAGACAGGACAGAGCTAGAAGGGTTGTGGCTCTGCTCTCACTGTGCAGCCCAAGCGCTGGAGGACAGCTGTGGGGTTTCTTCCCCCAGTGATGTCTCAGTCTCGTCCTCTACAGCTTATTTCTATTTAGAGTTCAATGAGAGGAGGATGCAGGGCTGTTGCTACTCAGGCAGCATGGCCAGCATCACAGACCTGCCAGGTTATGAAGAATAGCACCATCTCTGTGCTAGAGAGCTGGTGGGAGGGCAAGCACGATGACAGTGAAAGGCTGTCAGTGCTGCTTTGGTCTCCTGCCGATGTTGTGCCAGGTACCAGAGCTTTGTTGCATGATGGAAGAGGAGGAAGGTCCGTTTCTGTGGAAGTCCAATGTAGCATCTGCTTGTGAGGCTGCTCCCGTGGCTGCTCCCCTGAGTCTTACCTCCTCCATCCTGTGCTGCTCAAGGGCCCTGCTGCCTATAGGTGTGCCCTGCTGTCATTGCTGGCAGGGACAGAAGCTGCAGTGAGGGAAAGGAAGTATCTGAAGAGACTTGAATGGACCTGTGTTGCCACACTCTGCTCACCCCCTGTCTGCTCTGTCCTGTGTGCATCTGTGGTGTGAGCCTGGCTTGTCACTGGAACCAGAGATCCCAGGAGCTGGGATTCAGGCAGTGGTAGATAAACTGCAGCTCAGATGGGAACAAAAACCTGCTAGGCAGGAGAGCTGCGTGGGCTCTGGCTCTGAAGTTTTTGTCCCTTCATTGCTCTTCAAAGACTTCAGGCCGCCAAAAAGTTACTCCTCTACTGGCCTGGAGCCTGCATCCTCCTCCCTAATCCTCATCCCTCCTCTTCGCTTTTTTATCTGACAAGCAGAAACTCATTTAGCTTGACAAAGGACAGACTAAGTGTGTCACCAGACAGTGCCCTAGTTGGCTAAACATGAGACCACAGTCAGGCTTAACCCCTCACTCCTCTGCACTACACTGCATTCAGCACTCAGGGTTGCTGCCCAGCTGCCTGCTGCTCAAAGCAGCTCTGTAGTGCAGGTCTCAGTTTAGAAGATGTCCTGGCAAGAGGAGAGGGTGAAAAAGGTCCTTCTTAGCTCCAGAAAAGCCTGCACAAAGGAGCACAAGCAAGTAGCTGTTCCTGTGGGAGCTGCCATCAGAACTAAAGTTAAAGGAAGCTTAACATCATCTTTCCCCAATTCAGTCTTTGTTGCCATCAAGAGAGGACATGACAGAATTCTGCCTCTGGCTACTACTTGAAAACAGTGCTGTTAAAGCCTGGACAAGAATTGTATCAGTTAACACAGTGCTGCCCTTGCCAGTGGAATATTTCTTTGGTCAAGCACTTCTTATTTTGCTGCCTAGACAGGTGTCTCTAGCAGAGGCTCATTCTGTGTGACTGGACATCTTTAACAACAGACATGCGCTCCTGAGGCTGCTCTGTGTGCTGGAGAGCAGTTACCCCTGGTATGCAGACAAGCCTTTTCTGATAGAAAGAGGTGAGGTGTTAGCATAGCCACAAGTGTTTGCAGCCACAAAATGTGGACTGGCATCTTTTGCCTGTCATCACCAAAATGAGGGACATTCAGATGCCTTCCCGTTTATCCCACTGGTCTAGGCATCAACTAAACCTGTGTCAGTCCTGACAGATGGTTGTCTGACTTGATGTTACCCTTCTGAGAGGTGGTGAAGAATCCACAGCTTCCTCCATTAAATCTCTTCTACAGTTTCACTACACCCACCACAGGAATGTTTTGCCTTCTGGCTAATCTGAAGTTGTCTTACTTTGATTTTAATCTTCATCTTCCTCATCCTCCCTTTCTATTGCAAAGCTCTGTATTTCCCTTTTCTCAGAGGCTTGGAGCATCCTCTGTCTGGGAGGGCTGCTGCTGAAGCAAGTTGCTAGACAAGGGAGAGCAGACCACCAAGGGCTCTCCCTGTGCAGACTTGACTCGGCAAGAGAGCAGTCCCCAGTGCTGACAGTCCAGACAAAGGAGCAGACACCCAAATACATGTGCACTGTCCTCCCATTTCCTGTCTACATTCTGACCTTGCTCTCTTTCCCACCCTCTGAGATTTATCTGGGGAGTGATTGGGTTACAGAATCAGAAATGCATCAGAGGGTCAATGAGGAACTGAGAAGAAGGCATTTTGTGTGAACACATCTATGTTCTACTGCCTGAGATGTTTCAGAGGTATGGCCAGTCTGGAACCACTGAAAGTGCAGGACCTGTATAGGGGTGCAAGCATCAGCCTGAGGCTGGTCCAGCACCCACAGTCTTTGCTCCCCCTGCTCCTGGCATCAAATCCCACCCTGCAGAACTTAGGGCTGGTACTGAGAACCAAAGCAGCCAGTCTGCATGTGCAAACCATCTGGAGAGCAGACTCCACTGATAAGCAGGATCACGATACACCCAACGGCTTTGCCCTAGCTGACCTGTGTTAGTGGGAACCATGTGGGAAGGGGCAGGATTTGGAAGTGTTTTGGAGTTCTGCAGAAAAGCTGGGAGAAAGCTGATAAATACCAAGTCTCAGCCAGCTCCAAGCCTAGACAGAGCCCAAGCATTCCTGAGGAGCTCTGCAGACCAAGCAGAGCTTGCTTAATGTCAAAGAAAAGCCATTTCTGGGTAATTAATTTGAAATGAATGTCTAAAAGGAGTGAGACTGGATGGAGCTGTGCCAAAAGGACTGCACAGTGTTGCAAATTCTGGACCTGACTCAGGGCTACACTAGAATATGACTCACATCCAATTATGAGTCAAGACAGTCCTGGAAAGATGGGTTGAATTATCCCACTGCAGGACTAGGATAGAGGCATAGATACCTCTATACCTGCCACATTAATACTAGGCCTTACTCCCTGTATAGAGCTGATCTGCACTCTCTGAGAGCAAGTGCCACGTCCATCTCAAACTCTCCTGGGATATGCACTGTACACCCTGTGATGGCCTCTGCCTAAGGATCAGTGTCACACTCCATTCAAGAGAGTCATGGTCTTGCTTTGGAGACACTGCTGCTGAAGCTGGGGCATGTCCAGACCCAGAGGAGAGGAGCAGAAGTGTTGACAAGTGTCTCAGAGAGAGTCCCAGAGGTAGCTTCATGTGGGCAGACTTAATTTCACTGCCTTCTACAAACTCATGCTTTTTGCTTCTCCCGTTACCAAGCCTCATATTCTCATATTCATATGCAGGGGCAAAATAAGGATGTGTTTATTTGTTCATGCTGGTTTGTTTTCTCTTAGTCGCCCCACTGCCTCTTTGGGCTGAGTGACCTCCACAATCATATTGGGACTAAACCTAAGGAAAAAGGAATGCAAATGGAAAGCTTTTTGATATAAGGCAGAGCTTGCTTGGCCTGCCACAAGCCTTTCTCCCAGCATCTCCCTGAGTGGCTGCACCTTTGCAGGGACCAAAGAGGCAGTGGATCAGCTCCTCTCCTTCTGCCTTGTTTTTTGTACCAGGGAGCTGGGATCATGCCCGGCCATGAGAGGGAAACCTCTGTCCCAGGTCTCACTCAAAGGAATGGCTTTCTTCTGTGTATACTGAGCCTGTGCCACTGCTTTTTCAGGCAGCCGGTGCCCATCAGCTGTTGGGACACCCACACAGTCCCACAAATTATAGGACTCTCTGCAAGGACGGCTCTAAAAATATCCAACCATCATAAATTATCCTGAAACGAATTGTTTTAAAAATAGGCTTTGAAATGACTGTTCCTCTTTGTCTCTTGCTAAAAGATCTGCTGGTAAAGAAGCCACTTAGCTTTCCACATGTACCAGTACTGGTTGCAGCCAGAAACTCATGCTTCCTATATTCAAGCCAAACCCCTGCTGCTTCATGCCAAAACAGACCTGGATCTAGGGCATCCACACCCAGGTTTGCAGGGTCCTTAAGAGACATTGCCTAGTGCTTGCCAGAAGCTGGCAGCACACCCAACCACAGTCAATTACCATTGCCCAGCAAAGGAGCAATGTGGCTGTGAGAGCACAAACTGAAGGAAAAAATGTGGGCTGTATTTGACAACAGTGGATCAAGCCCAAGGAACAGGGAAGCAGCTGGAGCCTCTGCTAAGAGATGTGCCTAAAGCTGTGCAGTGTGCGTGTCTCACACTCACCACTAGCATTATCTTCGGTCTTGACAGGCACGAGGGGGCTCTGGGGAGCAGAGTCTCCACTGAGGGAGTAGCTGTGCTCTGCTTGGATGCCTGGAGTGGGTGGATCCAGATCCATGTCCAGCAGCGGGTTCTTCTCAGCCAGTACTGGGTCATCAAAGAAACTGCTGAAGAGGTCGTTGGAGAAATCCTCCATGTTGTCGGAGAAGTGATCCAGGTTCTCTGAGAAATGCTGAGGGAAGACAAAGAGAGAGAGCTTTTGTGTCAACTCCAAGAGGGATCTGAGAGCCTTCCTCTGTACTGAGAGGCAAACCTCAGCTACAGCCCTTTTTGGCTGAGAAAAAGCAGTTCCTATTCCTTGCCTGCGTCAGTTTGATAAAACCACCTTGAATTAAGATAGAAAGGGCTGTGGTGCTGTACATCTTCTCTGCCTGTTTATCTATGCCACAAACACTCATGCAACTCTTCTGTATTCTCACATCTCCCCCTTCCTCTGTGGTACCTATCTTTGGCTTCCTAGCATCACTTCACTGTGACAACAAGCCGAATACAGTGCAAGGCAAGAAATCCCTGTGATGACAAAATGCAAGTGTCGCAGAAAATCACCATCTTCAGCACCTGTCCTTGGTGACAGACACTTTCTCATGCTCTCTGCCAGCAGCAATAGGCACCCCCATGCCCCAGAGAACATTAAACCAGCTGCTGATTTCTATCAGAGGAAAAAAAAAAGATCAGTTGGATCGACATAACAGGAAGACCCCCTGTTGTATTTCATTTCCTCTGGGATTTCACAGCCCCTTTGTGGACCATATGAGGCTGTACTCCAGCCAGATAATGCCTGTGAAATTCAGCTCCCCGATGAAGTTTAAACACTACAGATGGACTGTTAACAACAAACAATCATCCCACTAATCATTCCAGTAACACTCAGTAAATCTGGCCAGTGCTGCTGCAGAGCTGGGCTCCTGATGCTACAGGGAACCTGTTTCCTTTGAGGCATATCCTCCTATTCAGAAGTCAAATCACTAACTTTTCCATTTGCTACAACAAAGCATTGGTTGGGCAGGGAGAAAAATGGTGGTTGCCAAACACCAGCTGAAAAATTATCCCATTTGTTGGCAGATTGAGGCTTCTGGCTCAGGGAGAGGAAAGAAAAGACAGATACATTCAAGTGACTATATTACACAGACTGAACTGTGTAACTTAAATGAACTGGAGAGAGCTTGGCAGACTCAGACTGGGTCCCCCCTGCCTGGAAAAGCATCTGGGTGGGCAGAAAGGCATTGAAAGCAGCATACTGAAATACCAAGAGCAACAGGGTATGGATGAGAGAGAGGGGAGAGAGCACACAGGTCCTAGACTGGAGATATGAATGCCAATAAATTCCAGTGTGAGAGATGAGCTCAGGAAGAGGCATGAGGTGTGTGCAGCGCTAGAACTGAGGGAGGAGCTGGCCAAAGGACCCCGGATGCTGGAGCCTGCAGGTTCCTGCTCCTATTTGTTTTACCTGAGCACAGTACCACTCTGTCAACATGATGCTGGCTGTCAGAGGGTTGGGGTGAGGCTGGGGAGTGAAGCAGCTGAACAGACGCACACTTCCCACCAAGTGGGGGAGGGAAACAGTGCTCTTCTCCCTCCAACTTCACCCCTCAGCCACTCAGTGTAAAAACTCAGATGCCCAGAGAGCATGCTGGAAGTGGGAGGGAGTCCCTGCCGCCTGACACAAGGCTTCTCTCCCTTTGCTTCCTTCCCACTTGTCCTGTCCTCCCATTGCCAGGAGTGAGCCAGCCCTGGAAGGGCAGACACTGCATGTGTAGGTAAGGTGGAGAAGGCACACTCATGCTAAATCCCAGTGTTGAGGCCCTCCCCAGGATGTCTGGGCTGAAGTTTTCTCCACTTGTTCCCATGCCGGAAGCAGAGTTGGCAGGATAGCTTGGTAAAACCTACCCAGACATTTCCAAGTTGCCTAGAAGCATTTCTGCCCTTGAATCAAGTGACCGAAAACACCTCCCATCTGTGCTGAGCACAACTGTTTTTCAGAGGGAGCTGAGTCAGCAGATGGAACCGGGTTAGATATTTATCTTAAAAAGCACTGGAAAACCAGGGTTTGTCCTATCCTACAGCACAGAGAAGTAAAGAGTTTGGAGCATTAACCCCAGAGAGTGCCTGCTAGTGTAGCAGCTGTTCTTTGTCTTGCTTTCTCTAAACAACACAAGCAAACACAGGATGTGAATACGATAGCCTTACTGTAAGGGCGAGAACGCAACCACAGAGAAGTGAAAGGATTCAGAGATTTGGCTGCCAGCGCACCACGAGAGCACAGCAGAGCCAGGATCCAACAAGAGACACTCAAATCAGATGTACTGTTTTAACCAAAACTAGAACCACCTTGGAGCCCTGGCAGAGGAGCAGAGCTGGATGGACAGCTGCAGGGAGAGCTGCGACTGCCACATGCTTCCCATTTCTTTCACAACTGTGTATTAACAAAGGCAGAGTGGGAGTGAAGAGAGTCAAGAAGGTGCATTTATACAGTAGTTCCACATATTATCTTTTAGCAGTATCCCACCCATGCTTAGAACAAGGACCTCTTAATCAGTCAGCTGTCTTCCCATTGTAGGATGGAGGTGAGAGGCAAAGATGTGTCACTGGTTTTACTATGAGACATAAAAAAGTCTCTCCAGCAGCAGCTATGGGCTTAGAGCTGAGTAATGAGTGCAAGGAGCTGAGTATTGGAGCCTTAACATGGGCATCGGCACTGACAGGAGTAATGGCATATTTCTGGTTCTTCTTTAAGCCACTACACAGCAGCCTTCCTGGAGGATCTCACTGCCTGGAAGTGAGGATGGAGGCAACACTGTTTTCCCAGAGATGTTCTCCCTTAAGAGATGGAGACCTACAGCACAGTATGGGAAAAACATGGGTGATAAAGAGACACTTCCTGGGAATCCAGACATTTTGGGGCATGTAGCCCAGTCTAGGCTCCTGGGTCGTATCCTCCAGTGCACCTAAATACTGTCAAAGCCTTCTCATCGAAGCAGACGCTTTTCAGCTCTCACCAATCATACATCTACTGTTCCAACACTTTCAGACACAGAGGGTGGGAAGAAGGAAGCTAGCCTATAAGATTGGGAATAACTATAGTTATTGTCAAAGGGGGCATCAGGGGTCAGGCACACTCAAAGAGGGAGAGCACCTAGAGCTGTCACAGAGCTGGACATCACGATTTTACTTAAAGAAGGTGGCAAGAGGCAGAGGCAAGGAGGTGAAAGCAAGGTAAAGCAAACAAAGATAATGACATGGCTTTGTAGCTGGCTATATCCACAATGGAAACCACAGGCCAAGCAGGAAGCTAGCTACCACGTCCCATGAAGACTACTGTGTCTCTTGGGTTGGCTCTATTCTCTCCTGATGACAACAGGTATTATTAACTTTAGATTTCTGATTAGTAAAGACAGCCGTGCATGCATGCAACCACATGGTAACAGGAAAATGTGTCCTCTTGTCCAGATCCAACTGTGATGGGCATTGTGGGGAGCAGTCCAGAGCTTATTTTGGATAGATGTCATAAAGATGGCTGCTAAATAGTTTAGATCAAGCCTGCTAACTCAGGATATGCAAACTCTGTCCCACTCTCATTGGGGGAGCTGCTCCTATCTGGCAATATTCAGAGAAGGCTTCATCTGTGCTTTTCCTTAATGCATGTGAGAGAGAAGGCTCCAGGGAGCTGCACATCACAGGGTATGGTGTCTCAGGCCTGTGTGGACAGTGGCACAGCAGAGAAGGGTCAGTGCTCTAAGTTCCTGAGTGATAAACAGGAGCAGGTTTATCACCTGACCAAATGGACTGTAGCTTTCTCCTGGCTGGAAGCTCGCATGCCAAAGGAAGTGCTGGGCAGCCACTAGCCCTCCCTTCTCCCCCACAGCTAAGGCCTTCATGTGCTGCTTTGGGAAGACTTTTGCCAGTGCTATGGTACTTGTTGATCCAAGAAAGAATCCACAGGATTCAGGTATGAATGAAGGTGGGATGGACAGAGATTTATGATCAGAGCAGGGTGAGCCTCTCCTCAAAAGCACCTTCCAGCCAGAAGATCAGTCAGCTCCAGCTCCTCAGAGAGTTGGCCAAGAATTTCCAATCGTGACAATGAAGGACTCTGCAACTCTACTGAGATTCTCCTTTTAGATATCTCAAGTAGCTTTCACACAGATGGGCCTGGCCTAAGCGAGGGAGACCAGTCAACTGGGAAACAT
The DNA here is from genome assembly GCA_039877255.1 of Loriculus beryllinus. Classification (NCBI taxonomy): domain Eukaryota; kingdom Metazoa; phylum Chordata; class Aves; order Psittaciformes; family Psittacidae; genus Loriculus; species Loriculus beryllinus. The sequence goes on from JBCJKH010052417.1 coordinate 35,368, forward strand.
GATCTTTACCATCCTGTCCCAGAGGGAGCGGGTGTGAAGTGTACTGGGAGAAAACAGCTTCCAGATGGGATGGGAAGCTCACAGCACAGTCTTAGTTCGCATTATTCGCTCTTGCTATCCCCCCCTCCCTTTCACACACCCTCCATCCTTCTCTTTCTAACTATGCTCCAAAGCCAAGAAATAGCACGAGATGTGTTTCCAAAGCTGTATTACCAGTGAGCGGTCAGGAAGGGGGCAGCCAAGGGACAGAAATGCAATGGCGAGGATGTGCTGGATATCCTGATCCAAACCCCACTTCTGTCTGCCTGGCCCCCCACATCAGTTCTGGGAGGATGGGGAGGCAGCACCCAAATGGGGTGAGCCAGCATGTAGAGGTATGGGGCAGGCAATGACCACCGCATCCCCAGGCCCATCAGAGAGCCCTAAGCTGCTCTGGTGCCACAGGAGAATCTGCTGGGGCTGGGGCCACCTCAGCCATGGGGAAAGAGTGCAAATCTGTCAGCTGCTGGCTCTTGCTCCCTCCCACTCCTGGTGACCGACACAGGCACTGACTCTTCCAAACATATTTCCACCACATGTTTTCATCCTGACCTCATGCTTAGGGTTGTCTAAATAGCACACTGTATGTGCGTGCGTGCGCTCCTCATTTGAACACCCTTTCCTGTTGTACAACAGTTATCCTGGGAGCTAATGTAAGGCATCCAGATATTACAATGCAAGCTCTTCATTTCCCCCCACCCAGAGCTGACATTATACTCTGGGGGTCCCAAGAGACATTAAGCCTTTTCCCTTGCCTCACTGTGCATAGAAGGCCTTAAGGTGTCACTTTGGTAGCGCAGTGGCACCACACATGGCTGAGGACGGAACAGTTTCCTCTCCCTGGATTCACTTTTTCTCTGTGGTCACCATGGCTGCATCTATCCCTCCTTTTCTCTTTTCACGCTTCCATCCTTGGACTGTGACTTTCCCCTTCCCACCTCCAGCTGAGCTCTTTGGAGACGATCTCCCGTCAGGATCAGCCTGGTTCTCACAGCCTCACTGCTCCCACCACGATGGTCTCGCTCCAAAGAGAACGCGGCGAGGGGCTAATCCAGCTGGGCGGCAGCCCAGGCCCAGGAGACGAAGGCCCTTTGCAGGTTGGAGGTTGTGCTCGTGCTGGCAGGCGGTGCAGATGGGGAGGGGATTCTTTTGAGTTTTCTCTTTTCTTTTTGAAATTATTTTTCCTCTTTGCTTGCCAAGATAAATCTCCTGTCCCAGCTGTGACATCTGCATTTCCCTTCTCTGCTTTCACTGAGGAATGGAGCCCCCTGCACTCCAGCTGCACGGCCGAGGTTTCCTTTACATTCCAGGAAAGAAGAGCCCGTACACTCCAGACAGTCCTTCTGCTCTCTTTAAAATACAGTGGATTCTAGACCTTATGAAAGGGAAGATCTTGACAGCGTTAACAAGATCCAGGCAGGATGGACAGATGCTGTGCACACTTCTCACAGTCTAGTCAGTGCATGTGCACCCCGAGGGGCACAAGTGATCATCCAGCCAGCTCTTGGCTCTCCCAAACCCCTCTGTGCTGACTCTTATTGCTCTTGGTCTCTCTCCTCACACACCACAGCTCCCTGCTGCTATCCCACTGCCTGGATAGCTCGGCACTGACCAGCTACCCCATTGCTTTCTGCATGGCATGGCTGAAGCACCGAAACCATCTGCTAACCCCACTGTTTCCCTTCAGCAGCGGGGCAGCATCCTGACCAACAGCACTCCCCAGTCCTTCTCAGAGATTGGCACCAATGCCTCAGTCACCAGTCTTTATTTGTCAGCTTCCCTGACAGCGAGCCTCCAAGTGATGGAGGATTTGACTGAACCTGTTTTGGAAACAGGTCCAGGATTACTGCCGTCTGTAGAACAATGCAGAATGAGAAGCAGGAGAGGTTATGGCCACGGTGGCCTGCTCCCCACGGGCCTGCTGTGCCATTAGTTCTCCCTCCTCAGACCAAAGGTATTGATATAGGGATAACCAGTGTACAGGGGGGTAGTACAGGGGGCTCCGCGCATCAGTGCCACAAGCCCTGGGTGGCAGCAGCCGCCATGTCCCCGGTGCTTTGTGAAGTCCCAGCAAGGCTGTGGCACAGCTCGCTGTGGAAACCTCCTTCCACCACGCATCCGCGCCAAGGACCTGGATTTACAATTTCCAGCACCAGGCGCCACAGGACCTAAGGAGGGACTACAAAGGCTCGGCACACAACCGGGGGAAGGCGACTGCGGGCACGGCGCCCTGAATGGGGTCAGCAGCACTGCATGGCCGCTGAGGTGCCCTCAGCCACTGCCCCCCCCCTCCGCGCCCCGTGAGGCGCTTAACGGCCGCAGCGGCACGCTTCCAAAGGCCGGCAGCCGCGGCCTCCCATTGGCCGACACCGCCGAGCGGCGGCCAATGGGAGGCGGCTGCCAGCGGGGCCGCGCTCGGCGGGCGGGAGGAGTGCAGGGTTAGGAAGGAGCGGCCGCGGCCCCTAAGGCACGGGCCCGGCTCCTCACGGCCCCGGCTCCCCGCGGTGCCCGGCGGCCGCACGGCTCGGTGAGGAGCTTGGGGCCGGAGGGGACGCCTCGCCTCTGCCCGTCCGTGAGTCTTTCTCATCCCGAGATGTCTTAAAGAGTGCCTCAGAGGACATTGCCTCACTGGGAAGATGCCCCTTCGGGTGCATGCTGCTCCCACGGTTTGCAGTGACGTCTGGCAGGCCTAAAGGTTTTGTGGGGTTTTGCCCCCCCACTCCTCCCATACAACTGCAGCGTGTGTGTGTGTGGAATAATGAGAATCATCGAATAGAATCATATGATCGACCCGGTTGGAAAAGACCTTTAAGATCATCCAGTCCAACCGTTGCCCAGCTCTGCCAAGGCCACCACTAACCCATGGCACTGAGGGCCTCATCTACACAGGTTGTGAACACTTGTAGGGACGGTGCCACCACTGCCCTGAGCAGCCTGGTCCAATGCCTGAGCACCCTTCCAGTGAAGAAATGGTTCCTAATATCCAGTCTAAACCTCCCCTGACGCAACCTGAGGCCATTTTCTCTTGTCCATCACTTGTTACTTGGGAGAAGAGACCAACCCCACCTCACTCAGCCTCCTTTCAGGCAGTTGGAAAGAGCGATAAGGTCCCCCCTGAGCCTTCTCCAGACTGATCCCCCCCGGTCCTTCAGCCATTCCCTGTCTGACTTGTGCTCTAGACCCTTCAGCAGCTCCATTTCCCTATCAGCTGAAAGAATGGGTGATGCTGTTAACAGCACACACGACACACAGACCATATTACACTTCTGTGGCTGTGATTGTAACACCCAGCTCAGTTTGTGAGCTGGCTGTTCACTGGGAAGGAACCTCAGGAGGCACTCAGGAGTGGGTCTTTGACTTACATGGGTTTGCCATGAAGGAAAACAGGAGAGAAAAAGGTCCATGGAAAGCTGAAATGTGACAGGCTTGGATGGGTTTCCCAGGGGCTCAGGAGGCACCAACAGCACTTGCTGCTGCAGTGGCAGAGGAGTCTGGACACTGGGGTAGCCACTGGGATCGGTGTGCTCAGCATAACTGGGATTAGCATTCACCATGGGCAGTGATGTGGGATAGACTGGAAGCACCCTGCTAGTAGGAAGACTGTGGAGCAGGGCAGAGCCCAAACCAAGGTGATTCAAAAGACATGTGTCGGTGTGGCCATAGTGGTATGGTTCTCTGTGTGCCCTCCAGCTGCCTGCAGATGCCAGAGTGCAGAGCAGTTATGCCTGTGCTAGGGAGAAGGAGGAACTTGTCAGCCTCCCCTAGGGCAAGCGAGGCTCTGCTAGCCTGGGGTGGAAAGCATCTACAGTACATTTTGCCTGCTGCACAAGACTTGCTGAATCTGCAGAGACAGGAGCACCTCTCCTCCCAGCAGCAGCACCCTGGAGGATAAAGAGGAATGCCTCTGCTTTCCAGCAAGCTTTTTGCTGCGTGTATGCTACATATGCAATGAATGTCCCACATTTCTTTTGGCTTACAGCTCGCCTTGCAGCTGATTCTGATAAAAAAAAGTATTAGACCAGGACTTAAACCATAAGCAGAAGTGGACACAGCCCTCTCAGGGTGAAGCATGCAGATTGGCTGCTCTTAGCCCTCATTTGGTGGATTTGGGGGTTATTTCCAGGAGTCCATGAAAGGTCAATAAAAAGTCTGTCCTCCAAGGCCTTTCTTGAGCTCAGAGAACTGAAGAAGATACCTGGCTGCTGCACAACAAAGCTGCCTTTACTTCTGAGCCATTGTGGTGGCAACCGGGCTGTGTTTGAAAGAAGATGTGTGGGAAGTGTTCCCTGTGGGAATGTAGGCACCCCTCAGCAAGCTGGCAGGGGCCTCTTTGCTCCTTCCCAAGCTGAGGTCAGTACAGCCTTTGGGCAGACTTCACATGAGCAGCAGCTCTGAGAGAAGTTGTATCATCATCACTGCCCCAGCTCACTGCCCTCTTGTCTGAATTGATGCTTTACCTCTTTGTGTTGACTTGGCAGCCTAACCAGCCTCAGCAGGTGACACCTGAACTCCACACCATGACAAGGGACAGGATTCTCAGCTGCTGTAGCATCAAGAGATGGAGGTTCATGTGAACTTTACCTCCTCAGGTCTCAAAACGTAAACCACCATCTTTGGGAAGGCCCATTCTGCTGTTACTCTGGTCCACCTCCACCCAGGCGTGCCCTTCGCAGAGCCCAAACACATCCTTCCCTTCTCAATCCCCACAGAGCCACAACACAGTTGGGTTTCCATAGCCGTGCCTGTTGGTGTGCAGCACTCCTGCACAACCTAGGGATGCAACTCCAGCCCAGCCCTGCAGATCTAGAGGCAAATCTACCCTGAGAGAGTCTACATGGATTGAATTGTGTGTGGTATGTTTGCCTGGACCGCTGAGGGGAAAGTTCTGCTTGATGGAGAGGGACACACAGTGTGATGAAAGGCAGCAAGCAGGGCAAATGAAAGAAAATACTGGCTTACTCTATGTGACTCTGTGTGACTCTGTGAACTGTACTGCTGTGCTGCAGGGGAGCCAGGTCACAGGATCAACAAAAGACATGAAATACAGCAGGAACGTTCAATACAACTGAAAATAAATTAGAGAGGTGCAACTCAAACCAGTCACCAGCCAGTGGGAAGGAGAAGTTGATTCAATATCCAGTATAAACTGGGATAAACACCACTCCACCATTTCTTCCATCTTTCTTGGAAGCTTCTGCCCTGCCCAATATGGGGTTGGAGCCACCAGAGCTGGCAGATCTTTGCTCTTACACAACTTGTCACCTCCATAGACCTCATAGCAGCTTTCCAGTATCTGAAGGGGGCTACAAGGAATGCTGGAGAGGGAGGGACTCGTCATCAGGGACTGTAGTGATAGGACAAGGAGTGATGGGTTAAAACTTAAACAGGGGAAGTTTAGATTTGATATAAGGAAGAAATTCTTTACTGTGAGGGTGGTGAGGCACTGGAATGGGTTGCCAAAGGAAGTTGTAAATGCTCCATTCCTGGCAGTGTTGATGGCCAGGTTGGATGGAGTCTTGAAAAACCTTGTCTAGTGGAAGGTGTCCCTGCTCATGGGAGGGGGTTGGAACTTGATGATCTGAAGGTCCTTTCCAACCATAACTATTCTATGATTCTATGACTTCATGAGTCTGACGACTGGGTAGACTCTTCTTGTTGGTGCCAGGCAGTAGGACAAGAGGCAATGGACATGAACTAAAACACAGGAGGTTCCACCTGAACATAAAGAACAACTTTACTGTGAGGATGACTGAGCATTGGAATAGGTTGCCCAGAGAGGTCATGGAGTCTCTTTCCAAAAGGCATCGAACACAACCCTGGGTAATGTGTTTTAGGTGACCCTTCTTGAGAAGTGAAGCTGTACTAGATGAGCTCCTGCGGTTGCTTCCAGCCTCAACCATTCTGTAATTCTGTGAATTCACAAATTCTGTGAATGAATGTGGTATCTGAAAACAGTGTTTTCAAATCCTGATTCAGCATCTGCATCTTGCATAACTTTGAAACACTAATACGGGCAAGGAGTGATATAGATTCCAAACAACAATTCAGTGGAATACAGTTAACACCATTCTGCATGACAAGGTTTATGACAGAACAGCTACTTCCAGATGAATGTTGTACTTTCAGGAAAATATATCCCTTCTATTCAACTAATTATCATTTCACTGCCTCCATATTCCCAGCATTCCTACACAGCATAGTCTTTCTGTATACAAAAGCTCCTGTGGGACTTTCATATCACTGGGCTATGTACTCCACTTCCATACAAACAATTACTCACAGATTCTATAGTTATTTTAATAAGCTATGATTTGTAAAACACTGAATCCATAAGTAAAGCAAACACATTCTACTTCAAATATTTTAGTGCTTCCTATTCATGATATTACTGGACTAGCTCCATAGAGATTAACCTTAAGCAGCGAAGCATAACAACCATGTAAAATCTGCCTAAAATGAATTTTCATTCCTCCAAAATTGCTTAATATATATTGCCAGCAAGCCCTTCCGAGTATCAACACTGCATTCCAGAGTGACAGGCAAGAATTTGCATTCATGTGCATCTCTGAATAATTACAGCTGCTCTGGTAGGAAATCTGCACATAGTAAGGAGCCCTGCTGTAGGGGGGATATTCACTTGAGTTACTCCTAAGGGACAAAACTGACGTCCACGGGTCCTGTGAACTAGCTGTCAGGGTTCCAAATTGCCAAGACACATAGCATTGAAAATGAAAGCTCCCAAACAACACACACAACTGCATGGAAAAACAGGACGTACAGCATTGCTTTACACTATACCATTAGAGCAAAATAAGCTATTCCTTTATTCTTTCAACTGCCACACTGGAGAAGGGCCCATTTGACACAGAAGAAATACCAAACTCCAAACCAAGAATCTTTCAGTTTGCATAGCTTGTTTAAACATTGCTCCAGACCACTCAGTTTCTGTTTAAATTCACATGAGCTCACACCAAGGTTTCTGTCCTTGCCCCTCCAACCATGCAGGACCCAGATTCACAAGCTCTATATTCCATCACTTTCCCATATTTCAAACCCCTTCCCTCCCCCAGTCAACACGAATAAGCAATGTAAGGCAGTAGTACGTAAGATGAAATAAAGACCACGACCTGCATGGCATACTCCTCTGCAGGCAGAACGATTTGGCTCAGTTGTAGGATTTCCTACGGAAGCTACATCCTCAAGTCTCAACTCACTGATGAATGTTTACATTTCCTGTTTGGATAGCTTGGCAAAACAACAGATTTAACACAAAAGCATCCTTCACCAAGCATGGGAAACAAGAAATCATTTTAGAGTGGTTAAGCAGAGCCATTTAATGAGCGTGCTTTCAGTGTACAGAGCCTCCTCTACCAAATAGTTAAAACTTAATATACCACTAAAATACTAGGTAAAATTACATCAAAATATCACAGGCAAGGTTTTAATTTTCAATTAAACATGCAATAGTATGAAGACAGCAGAACTGTGTTAAAAATAAAAAAGCCACTTCTTTTAAAACCTGAACAGTTAAATGCATATTCAGTGAACCTCTTCAGCTGATATTCCCCTTCCCCTCCCACCTAACTGCAATGAAATAACATGAAGAAGGTGCTTTATCGGTGACTCAGGCAGCATAGATCTGAGCAAGACCCAAACAGCTACCACCATCCACTGAAGAAACACGGATGTTTTGCATTTACACTCCCTAGCACTGATACTGTCAGTGAGCAGTCAGTGCCACTAACAGAAGGCCAGATTTCAGGGAGCGAGGAGGATGCAAGTATCCAAACCACTGTCCTGGTGCAGTACGAGCCTTGCTGTTGCCACCACTCTTACTCCACACTACAGTTTTTGTGCCACCCCCGTCAGTGGTTGGTGTGATTGAGAACAGATGTGGTGAGACCACTCATTTTCAATTATCAAACAAAGGCTGAAAGTTGCATCTCCAAAATGAAAAGATGGCACACAATTTTTCTCCTTCCTTACCAAGCCTTTGCTATAATTAGCTTTGGGCATGAGGAAGGAGAAAACACTGTTAAATTTAACTAACCTTCCCCCAAGCCCGCAAAACAAAACCTCTGAAGATAGTTTTAAAACTAAGTCCCACATTCAACTGCCAGGGCTTGGAATGCAGACCTACTGCACTTATTTTTTGTTACTGCCTCCCTAAACAAGTTTTATATCTCAAAAGATTAGTACAGGTATGCCACCTGGGAAAACATTCCTCCAGTCCAACCTGCTTGCATGACGCAAGCTGTATCTCCCCTCAAACTAGCCACTGATGTAGTGAATGAAAAACCTCAGAAAAATAACTTTAATCAGGCTTTCCTGGTCCACAGGCCCACCTCCAAATCACCTTTCTTTCACACAATGTTTTTCAGTGCCTGTTTTCAGGACGACTAGATGGAAGAAACCAAGCAGAAGCCAAAATGTCTATTTCTAAAAGTAACAGCAATCAGGTTCAGTTCTCACATATTCTAAACTCACTCTCTTTTCTGTTAGCATGCCAGAAACATACTGCTGTTGCTATGCAGCTCAACGAGGTACTCTGAAAAACACCCCACACCATGCAACAAAAACCAGAACAGCCTCCCACCTACAGGATGCTTCTGAAACCCACAGGGGCTGGGGTGCAAATGAGGTCCACTCAGACCTTTCTGGTGAGAGCATTTGAGTGCA
>JBCJKH010052420.1:0-14294 GCA_039877255.1 Loriculus beryllinus
GGCTGCCCCATCCCTGGCAGTGTTCAAGGCCAGGTTGGACACAGGGGCTTGGAGCAAGCTGCTCCAGTGGAAGGAGTCCCTGCCCGTTTCAGTGGGTTGGAACTGGTTGATCTTAAGGTCTCTTCCAACACACACCAGTCTGGGATTCTGTGGTAAGATTAAGAAAGTGGTTGGGGTGAACTGTCTGTGTGATTTAAGCTCATTAATCAGAAGTAAGTGGGCAGGTTTGTGTGCATGTTATTGAGGTGTTTAATAACAGCTGTCAGTATTGATCCTGTAATTCTGACCATTTTCCATGTCCTGTTCAACCAATCTATTGGATGCTAAAATGAGAGTACCAACTTCTTGTTCCATCCCTACCTCTATCTTTAGGTCTCTCTAAAAAATACCATTTTACTTGAAAGAGACAGGAAACCACTAACCAATTCCAAATAGTTAAAAAAATCTTCAGTTTTAAGCCAGTGTATTCCTAGCTTTATATCCATTACCTTACTTTCTCTTTCTTGAACTGTCTGTAGTTTAAGTTTAGTTTGTACCCTCTCTGCCACAGATTCTTCTTGTTTTGTGTATGGTTTCTACCACCCTCTCAGACACTTGGAACACTTGGTGGGTTGGCAGAGGGAAGGTTATGTCTGTTTCATTGCAAGGTTTTGTTTTCGTGGGTTTTCATCCCCTTCATTTAGGGGATGGAAATGATCTTAGGCAAATTTTACTCTCTAGTAGCCTCCTCTTCTAGAAACATGATACCTTATTGGCCTTACTTTCTGAAGTTCTGATTCAGGGTGGACTTGAGATAGTTTACTTGCTAAGGTGCCTCTTCAAGTAGAATAAGGAAGGGAGGATGAAGACTTTCAAGAGGCTATGAAAAGAATTTCCAGAGCTTCTTTAGTACCTTTTTATGAAATCTGGTCCCAAAGAACTGAAAAACCAGAACTGGTGTTTCCATTTGTTTAACACTGCTTTTTTGTTGTTGCTCGTTTCTCGGTGTTTTCAGGGACTGTGCAGTTGACCCAACTTGTGTGCTATGCATGAAGTGCTTTCTTGGAAGTATTCACAGAGAGCATCGATACAGGGTTAGTAATACTGCTGGAATACGTGTTGTAGTCATTAATTTTGCATGCATATGAAACCTTAAACTAGGTTTTTTTACACTTCTGAATTATTATCAAAATCTGTACAATAGCAGCATCTTTGTTTGCTTTTGAACACAAAATAGAAAACTAAAACTGTAGATGTTTTAGATGTGTTAGATTACTGTTTATTTTAGTAATATACTGCTATTAGTAGTAGAGATGAGTTAAAAATAACCCTGCAAAGAATACCTAAGAAGGCCTTGGTGTGTTTTTAAGCTAAGAAGCTGAGTGAAAGCTCTCAGTGCAGCTTTTCTGTAGATCAGTTTCTGACAATACTGCACTGCTGTTAATGTCAGTGTGATCACTGCATGCTTACACTGAGCTTTAGGATTTAGGAAAAAACCAAAACCCCAAACACCAAACAAAAACAAAACCCAAAACCCCAAGCAAGAAACCCAGCCCAGTTTGCTGATATCAGCATGCTTCTTGAATGTAGGTTTTCAGTTGGAAGGCATAGTGAATTAGCAAATCCAGGTGACATTCAGAAGTGCAAGCAAATGGTCTTTCCAGTGTCCATCTGTAGGGTGTACCTGTATATATAGAATGTACCTGTATGCCAAAAATAGCTGCGAGCAGAATTCTTCTATAAATCAGTTAATAGTTGTGGTTCAAAAAAAGTATAATTACACTTGTTAATTTGAGGTGGTCTTAGCCTTAAAATGAATGGTACTATAACAGTGTCAGTATATCATTACAGCTTTCAGATAGTTTTTTCTGTGCTTGCTAAGATTTATGTGAGCAGTGTAAGTTTTGTTTGTGAACTCCTTTTACTAAAAGCAGCACATCTTATGCTTGCTGTGTAATAGTGCTGTATGAAACAACTCAGCTTTGTTCAGATTACAACTGAGAATCTGGAATAGTGCAGATGGCATTGCAAGTCATAGAGTCAAAACCCCTGACATCCAGGAGAACCCCACAGCCCTCAGGTGGGGCAGGATGGAGGGGTTGGAAGTATGGGTGATTTTGTTTGATTTTTGCGGGGTTTTCTGTACTTTTCTTTTGGCCTATGCAAACTGATGAAGTAGGAAAGCTTTCAGCCACCATAGAAGCAGACATATTTTCACTGTGCTACCTTAATAGGGTACTGGCTAAAGCTTCGTCATGCTTTTGTAGTTTAGCTATGACTACTCATGTCTTAATGTGCATGTATGTATATGCATATTCACATGAACTGCTTTGTTTTAAAATAATTGTAGATGACAACATCAGGTGGAGGAGGTTTCTGTGACTGTGGTGATACAGAAGCTTGGAAAGAAGGTCCTTACTGTCAAAAGCATGAAATTAACACTTCAGAGACTGCAGAAGAAGAGGTAATAACAGTTGAGGCATTGTGTTTCAAAACATCAGCTGTGTATATATATGTGTATATATAAATCATTCATGTGAAGTTGTTTTCAGTCTTGTATACCATGCATGAGAGGTGGAAGGAAATTCAGTAATAGTATTTGAACCTCACTGTGTTAGTTAGACATAATTAGTGTCTAACTTAAAGAGTTATTTAGAATTACAGTTTCTACTTAAAGGCTTCATTTTGTATGTTCTTGGTTGCCTCTGCAACTTTAGTTCTGTTTCTTTGTTCTTCTGCCTATTCTGAAAGGTGAAGGGAGTCTGCCACATGACAAAAAACATCCACATGTGATCATGTGCATGAAGAAGCCAAGTTAAGGTGTCCATGCTGTATGTGTTCTGATTCTTACCAAAGCCAAGTGCTCAGGTTTTTAAAATCAAAGCAACTTTCTGTTAAAGGAAAGCCAGAATGGAGATAAAAGATAGAGAGGTCTATAAAAGCTTGTTTGGTGGTGGAGAAGGTAAATAGACAACAGTACTAGTACAGGTGAACTGCTGACTGTCAAGGGCCCCCTGGATATAATGCAGACTTAAGTTCTGAAAAGATTGTTGTGACCATTTTTATACAACAGAAGCTGTGGTGAAACAGAAAATTAGGTACTAGGTAATCATAAACCAGGAAATGGGCTACTGTGAAACATTTTAATTGGCTAGCAGTTACACATACTTCAAAATATCAAATGAGGAATTGAGTCAGTGACCCAGTATATGCCAGGTGACCTGCAGGGCATGCAGTGTTCCCTTTCTAGCTTTGTAGAACAGGGACTAGTTGCTCTGAACATCAAACATTTGAACTAGTAGAAGAATAATCCTTTCAGAGGAGACTTTTAAATGTTTTCTATTCACACACAAATCCCTTGAAATGGATTGGAAGGAAATGCAGTGATACCTGTACTCTACCTGATTCAGAGTTGGCAGTGGTTCTCATTTGCTCTTCCAAAAAATAGACTTTGCAGACTGAGGCAGCACTCTTCTCCCTTCACCTCCTCACTTCAGTTCCACCACCTGCAGCAGCAGCAACTCTTCTCTGGCAGAGAGAGGAGGATAAGTTTGTAGTGGCTGCTGCTGGTGTCAAATGGACACCATATATTCATATACCACAGCATGTTAAGAGATGTGCAGCATCTGTCATGATCCCAGTGTGCTGGATGTTGTAGAAACTTGGATAGATAAGACTTCTTGCCTCTCAATGCGTGTCTCTAAAACAAGGCAATATATGCATTTATAATATATATGGCTGTATTCAGCAGTTTACTAATATTGGTAAGCAGGACAAAATATACAGTGATTTCAGATTCTGTTTTGAAGACATTATGGAAGAAGCAGATTTTCTCACAACTAAGGTTAGAAGATCTTCAGAGCTATCTTAGAAGGTGGGGACAAAGACAGTGAAAATGGAGGAGTGGAAATTTGAGTGGTTAGAGACCAGTTAACGTTTAGGTCTTGAATGTTGGATTACTGCTTTGGTGGTTGTCAGTGAACAACTGGAAGAAGGAAACTGAATGATTCTTGGCTCTATTCCTTTCAGATGTGAAGTCATTTAGAGCAAGTCATTAAAGACGCTTGCATTATCTTTGACAGCGAAGTGCAAAAGTGACAATTTCTGTTCTGAATTTCATTTAAGTTCCCAATTGCTCTTTTTATTTATTTTACAGGACCCTCTTGTGCACTTACCAGAAGATATGGTAGCAAGAGCTTATAATATTTTTGCCATCACATTTAAATATGCAGTAGATATATTAACATGGGAAAAGGAAAACGAATTGCCTGGCCTAGAAATGATGTAAGTATAGTCCTTGCCTTCTGCCTCTTAAAGGTTTGCAGATATTAACAATACCAGATGCAGATTTGGATTTTTAAGTACTTTTTCTGTCTTTCCTAAATTGTCAGGAATATTTGGCAGACAAATAATTATAATAGATTTGTTTTCTCTTATTTTTTATTCATGTGATGATACAGCCCATTTCTTTCCATACTGATGATGAAACAGTGTCGTTGTGATCCCTTTGTTTTCTTAACATTGAAAAGGAAGTACTGGCAAAATACAACACTGTAAAGAAGTAGCAGGTTAATTTCTAATGATCCAAGTTACTGAAATTCTGTTGGAATAAGGATTTTGTACTTTTGGTGATCCATGTACAAATTTTGAAGCATTCAGACTGTTTAAGTACATTGTAGCATCACAGTTATCATGAATGCATTTATTAGTATCTCTGTGTTGTGTGAGTAAGAATGCTGTGTAGCTAAAGGATGGGAATCATAAGATTGCACTGAATCTATGTAAGCTTAGTAAGTTGTGGCTTTGAGGATTGTGGAGTTCGAGTTTTTTAAGAGCCTGCCAATGTTTTGTTGTCTAATAGTACCTTTATGCCATATCAGGGAGCCAGGTGTGCTCAAATAACACCACTATGGGTGACGTCTCTCAGAAGCTATGGGGAATGCATTGAGCACAGCTGCACTGGAAGGCAAAGTGTTCTTCTTAGTAGGAAAATGTCAAGTCATAATCAACAAATGTTGGCAAATAATACTTAGACTTAAGTGTTGTCTTAAGATTTCACTCGTTCAGGACTTAATTCTGCAGGAAAGATGCACATTCCTGTAGAAGTTGGGGGTGGTCAGATTGAGGTATGTTCCAGTATAGCAAAGGAAGCTCAGGCTTGGGTTGTCTGCATATGAGAAAACTTGGTTAACCTAGAAGTTGATATTTAAAATTGCCTTACTTTGAATTATATAAATTCAATCCTTGCTTTGAAGTGAGAAGAGTGACACTTACTACTGCATGCTGTTTAATGATGAAGTCCATACCTATGAACAAGTTATTTATACTCTTCAGAAGGCTGTCAACTGCACACAGAAGGAAGCTATTGGTTTTGCAACAACGGTAGATAGAGATGTAAGTAAATGTATTGCCGGAGCTTGTGATTACACTTACCCTAATGTTGATTTGATAGGACTACATTTACTTTAGTTTGTTTTCCCAAAATGGGGTTAATGTGTTTGAGCTCTGTGTGTCAGATCGCCCTGAAATACCTTAGTAACTCATTGGCTAATCCAGACCAGACCTAATACTGAGTATATCTCAGTGTTACTGAGCGTAACTGTATCCCAGTAAGCATTGGAAAGGCAGATAGCAGGGTGTATCTTGCTGCTGTGTAAAGGACAGGTAGCAGATTTAGCTCATCCCTTACTGTACATCAGGGAGCTGACTTTGAAAGAGCCCCTGTATGTGCTCCTGAGCATTGGAAACGCTTCTCAGAGTAACACCAGGCAACTGGGAGGGATAAAATCCTTAATTGACTGCTTTTGCTCCAGGGCTCATGGAAATATTTGTGTTTGTTTTGGGTTTAATTTCGTTTTCTTTTTCGTCATTGTCAGTTGAGAATGGCAGGAAGAGGTAATATATTTCATGCAGCAGTTAGAAAGAACAATGAGTTCAGAATCACTGCCATGCTGAATATAATTTTAACTAGTACGTTGGTGTCAGCTGTGTTTGCATTGTGGCTTGTGTGCCTTTTTTCCAAGAAAGGGACAATTTCTGGGGACAACTGCATCTTGTTATTAGTGCCATAAACGTCTAAGCAGCTGCTGTTAAAATAAGTGGCCTTTTAATATTGGTTTTTACATGGTTTTGTTTGCTTGTGCCTTTTTTGGGGGGGCTGCTGTGGGGAGGAAGGCTCTTCCGAAACGGCAAGGAGTATTGTCATTTTGGGTTGTTAAAGTACCTCAAGGATGTCAGTGGGAAAGGCAATACAACCACTTTATCTTACTTAACACTGAAGTAGACTTTGGTTTTGTATTACCACTACTCTGTGCTATCGGTAACCAAAAGATTCCCTGTTGATCTCTGAGGATGTGCTGACTTGAGCACATGCCGTGGGTTGTAGGATGCACTTCGGAGGTTTTTCCCTTCTGGTGATCTCTGCCCTCATCCTAAATATGAGACCTTATATGCTTGTGCATGTGTTTACGTATCTAAAAGAAGTGAGAAGGTTATGCTTGAAACAATGATTTGGCATCAGACCGGATCTGAAATCTCAGTAAGCTGTTCTATCTGTAATACATTATAAATCCAGTCAACTGTTTTAATGTATGTGTTAACAGTATAGAAAGATGGGAAGCCTTCCAGTTAGGAAATAAATCAGGTGCTTTATTTGTATGTTTAGAAGACCAGTTAGCTTTAGTATCTGCTTTTTAAAGGCTTTGAAATGCCTGAAGTATCTTTAAATTCTGCCCAAACTAATGATTGATGCATTGGTACTAAGGATAAGTTTTCAGCATTTGAAATGTGTGATGGTTACAACTTAGTACACACAGAAAGTGAAAGAAAGAGTGGTTAGCCTGTGTCTGAAACTGTTACTGTATCTTTTATACTCATGTAAAACAGCATTTGAACTTGTTGTTCAGAACCTGGTGGTAATGTTACTCCTTTACACATTTCAAGGGACGTAGGTCTGTTCGGTACGGAGACTTTCAGTACTGTGATCAAGCAAAATCAGTCATAGTGGTAAGTAAAATTGTTTACTTTTTTGCCTCAATATGCATAGCAGAGGCATCAAAATACAGGTTGAGGCTCTGGTTTTATTTCTTTGTCTACTCTGGTCTACCTTGCAACCAAAATCATTTCCCAAAAAGAAGTTCCTAGACAACTTTACCCATCAGTAAACAGAGTGCGATCAGGAACTTCCAATGTCCTCCTTCAGAACTGCATGTCAGTTCAGATTAGTGAAGTTAAACTCTTCTAGTTTTACTCCTATAGCATGAAGTTATTTGTGTCTTTTCACAGTTAATGGAAATGGCTACTGATTGAATCTAAATGTGAAACTACAAATACCCTTTCCTTTTGTGTGTGTATATATGCATATTTTCTGTATGTTAAAAGTTCTTCTACGTAAGAACATGGGAAGGATATTTTCCACTTGATTTTTCTTTAATTGCTGCAGTGCAGTACTTAATCACATGAAATAGAAATGCTTAATGTATACTACTGCTGCTGAAAAACAAGTACTGCAACTAGTTACTGGCCTTAAACTTATTCTGACAACATTAACATATCTGTAAAGATAAAGTTGTGCAATGTTTTTAACTTGCCACCTATGCAAAGAACAAAGGGCTTTTATGTGTAGTGTCTGACTGTTAAGGTTTCTAACAAGGGGAAGTGCTTTTTCTTGCTTTAACTCTGTGTGTTTAATTTGTATTTTTGAAAATAGCCCGTGGGCAATCAGTTCCTTTCCTTGGTGTGTGGCTTGCATGTCATAGGAGGAACAAATGTGCATGGCTATGTTAGGTTGTGTGGACCTCCTTATCAGTAAAACACAGCAGAGCAGTGTGTACATTGATAAGAGGCCAAGAGTGGAAAATGGATTGGCCTAAATATGTTGATACTGCATAAAATAGGGTCTTTGAAATATTAATAGGTTAAACAAAGTTTGGACTCCGTGGTTTTATTGCTCCTTTATGTAAGTGTTAGTAATTAGAATATGTACTGATATTGAAATATTGAAATTAATCATAGGAGTGCTGTGTTTCTGTGCAGAAATGTGTGCTAGTCCTCACTTAAATATGCATTACATCCTTTTTCCTTTTCTTTTTAAGAGAAATACCAGTCGTCAGACAAAGCCATTGAAAGTACAAGTTATGCATTCATCTATTGTTGCCCATCAGAGCTTTGGTCTGAAGCTCCTAACGTGGCTTGGCAGTGTTATTGGATATTCAGGTGGGCAAACTTGAACTTGCTTGAGATATGTTAGAGAATATTTGTGAGGCAAGCTCAATTCCTAAAGCAGTTTTATCTATTTCTGTCAGATGTGTAATATGTAAGGCAAAGCTATTAATAACTTGTCAGACTTCATTCTGTTTTCTCTTACTGGAGTGCTGGTCTGAGTACTAACTTCCATATGAAAGTGCTACCAGTCTTTGTCTTCTCGGGTACTGTTTTATGTTTGGCTGCTGTTGAGCAGGAACTGAGAATCACTGCCAAATGTTGGATGCCAACGAGCTATTTTTTTCAGTCCCTAGTTCTTTGGAAATGGATACAGTAAGCTGAAAATAACCTGATTAAATAAGCCAGAACTATTCAGAAGTGATACACCTGTAAATGTTAACAAGAAGTATCAGGAAAGCATGCTCAACGTAGTATTGCATATATGATCTACATAGATTCCTCCAGAGATGATATGTTTTCTTAGACTGATAATTGACAAACTAGCCAGGATTCCAGGCATAGGATCTCTGTAATCATGACATCTTTTTGAAAGATAAGTAGTTTATGTTGATTTAAGTTTATTTTTAAAGATACATAAATCAAACTTCTGAAGAGTTACGGTGGCAGCTTGTTCAACTATTTGCCAGCGTTGCTGACAGATAATAGGTATTCATAGAAAGAAGTGATATAAAGATATTTAATTTATAAGGTAATTTTTCCTTTCAGTGTGTAGGCAGGCACTGTCTTTCTCATATTCTTTAAGCCTAGATTTGTGCCATGTCATTTGTGCCACATGTCAAAGTCACTAATTTTCAGCACTAAATTACAGCTGTAAAAAAGTAAGTTGAATATGGTAATGGAGTACCAAAGTACAGATGAAAGCATTGAATATATGCTTTGATTTGTGTGTGTGGTGTTCCTGAGATTCTGCAGAGTTCACTTCATTAAATGTACTGTCCTTTATGATTCAGAAGGACAAAACTAAGGTTTGATGGTAAGCAGTATGCATACGGTTTGTCTGTGACCTATGTGCTCAGCTACTTAAACTGCCTCACAGCTTGTGGTGCAGACTTGCAGTGTGCTCTGGAGCCTGGTTTTGTGAAATGCGCTCTTACAAAAGTTGGTTTCCCTTAGCTTTTTAACAAATGCACCCAAACATCCAGATTCTGTTACTGTTCAGTGTGCCCTTGTAGCCGGGATGGCCAGTAGTATCCTAGGGTGTATTAGGAGGAAGCCACTGATTGAGGGAGGTGATTTTCCTACTCTGCTGACCCTGGTGAGGCCACATCTGTGTCCAGTTCTGGGCTCCTAAGTACAAGACAGACAAGGAGCTGCTGGAGAGGGTCCAGCAGAGACTGCAAGGATGCTCAGGGATCTGGAGCATCTCTCTTACGAGCAGAGATTGCAGGAGCTGGGCCTGGTTAGCATAGAGAAGAGCAACCTGAGAGGGGATCCCATCAATGCAGGTCAGTATCTCAAAGGTGGTGCCCGGAGGATGGGGCCAGACTCTTTCCAGTGATGCCCAGTGACAGGATGAGGAGCAATGGCCGTAAACTGAACCACAACAAGAGCCACCTCAACACGAGGAAGAACTTCTTTACGTGAGGGTGGCAGAACCCTGGCACAGGCTGCCTAGAAGGGTTGTGGAGTCTGGAGCCATCCCAAACCCACCTGGACACGTTCCTGTGTGCCCTACTCTGGCAGAGGTTGGACTGGATGGTCTCCAGAGGGCCCTTCCAGCACTGATGGTGCTGTGTGAGTCTGTGATCTGCAAGATAGAGTGACAGAATTACACTGCTTGACCAAATGGCATTGGCAGGTGGACGGGTCTTCTGCTGTGCCACAAGTTTAGGTTGAATGATTGTTGTGAAATTAGCATCAGATTCTTGTCTGTGAATAAAGTGAAAAACCTTACTATGGAAAACAGTCACAATCTTGGCTACTACATTCATTCTAGCAAGTGTCAGTTCTTCAGTAATAAGTATCTGTTGTACAATAAAGTAATTTCCATTGATTTGTTACCCTTCATAACAGTAGTTAGAATTGAACTCTGCAAGGCAGTAATAACCCCCAAACTGCTGTAAGAGTTTACAGACTGTCTAGGGCTGCTCATCATATGTTACACATGGCACTAAGCCACTGTCAGTCTGAGAGAAGCTGAGGTGGCTCAACAAAGAGCAGAAATAAGGGCTAATGCATGCAAGTCATAGAGCTGTGTCAGTGAATACGTATCACCTGCAGCACAAAGTGAGGTTGAACACTGCTCTGAGCACCTCTGTGTTGAGTTCTGTTGCAGAGGCAAGCATGTAATTATTTACATGGCCATATAATAACAATTATTACTGCTTTCCACTAGAAGAAAAGAGCTTTAAAGTAATAGCAGCTAGTAAGCGTAAGCTAAAAACCTCATGAGTGTACCAGTCATTTCATGTATGAATTCTATTTTCCTTTTGGTAGGACTCTCAACAGGAAAAATACCTTAGAAAATTAGCCTGTTGTATAATTATTCTATCAGTAAAAAAGCAGCACTTTGAAGAAAGCACTTTCTTATTTGCTAACTTTGAAACAAATGGTTGGTTGGCAATTTTCACAAGGTTCCAAATGTTCCATGAGGTTAGTGTGAAACTTGCAAGGTATAAAATATGTGTGTTTCTCCTGGCGAACTCTGAGCAGTGTTACTGAGCTGGCAAGGAAAAGTGGGTTCTATGGCGTCTGCTGTGTCTTATGAAACTTGCAGTATGTCAAAATGCACAAGTTTGTGTGTAACCATAAATAACTTCTATCATTTCTCTTCATTCAAGATGGCCTTCGTCGAATACTGTGTCAGGTTGGTTTACAGGAGGGGCCAGATGGTGAAAATTCTTCTCTTGTGGATAAGCTGATGCTGTATGATTCTAAACTGTGGAAAGGTGAGTTTTCACAAGCCTCTGGAAAATACTAAAGAGTGCTCTGCATAAAAGTTTTCCCTTTACTGTAGCTGCTAATATTTGATCGTTTTTATTGTGGTGGTTTATGGACAGAATTGCCTGACTTGTTATAATCTGTCCCTTCATGATGCACTACAAATACATCAAAGACAAGAACATGGGGAGATCATTTGCAGCTGTGATTGGTGTTAAATCTGATTATTCAGAGGAGTCTGAAATTAAGCCTAACTTAGGCTTAATCGTAGAATCAAGCAGGTTGGAAAAGCCCTTTAAGCTCATCCAGTACAGCCATTCACCAGCACTGCCAAGGCCAGCACTGCCCCATGGCACTGAGGGCCTCATCTCCACGGTGTATGAGCACTTGCAGGGATGCTGACTCCAGCACTGCCCTGGGCAGCCTGTTCCAATGCCTAAGCACCCATTAGGGAAGAAATACACAGATAACTGTGATCGTTAAAGGAAAGTGAGTAAACAATAGAGTGGTATCCCTGCCCAAGGCAGGGGGATGGAACTGGGTGATCTTCAGGTCTTTTCCAACCGAAACCATTCTATGATTCCATGATTTGGGTTTCCCTGCTTTATAAGAACTCAGCATCTCTATCATATTAACCAAAATGCCTCTCTTTAAGGCGTAGGGGCAGAAGTTTTCTGCTTTGACTTGGGTTTGTGTTCATGAAGGATTCTTGAGTGTTCTGAGAACATTTAGTGCAAATTATTTCTGTTCTCTTATTTCAGAGCCCTTAAAAATTTGCAAGTCTGGTGATCCAATGGTATTGACTAGAAAGTTGTAGTGTAGAGGAAGTGGAGGAGGTAGTTGATTTCATTTCCCTCATGGATTCTGGGTCTGATTTGATATCCTGAAAGGGCATGTAAGGCTAGGTGTAAGAAAGAGAAGCACAAAGAGAAGGCAAAGAATGGTGCAATGTACAAGTCTTTTCCTAATTTAAACATGAATCCAGTATTTTGGAGATTGGTACCCTCCTCCGTAGTATCTTTTGTTGTTCTTTAGTTCTGAGGTACAGATACCCTCCTACACAGTAGTAACAGCTCTGTGTGATCTGTCTTGGGAACTTCTTGGAGCAGCAAGAGAAGAAGTCAAGTGGAAAGTGGATTTCTGTCTTGGGGGAATGAATTTCTGGCACTCAGGTTTTGGGGGTTTCATTGGGTTTTTTTGACCACAAATTTGGTGACATGAAAGGTACTGCTTCTGTGAGCATTTACATTACAATGGTTTCAGTAAAGGTTTTGTTAGGATCATGTCTTTTTATATAAGCAAGGAGTAATTTGCATCTCTGTTTCAAAATCAGTATTTCTCTACTTTTTCATGCTATTTCTAGTTACTTTGCATTAAGAAAATAGTGTAATGGCTTTTGACTCAAAAGTGACTTAGAGAAAGAAATGGTACCTGTCTGCATGTGTTTCCAAGCTACATAAAGCAGTTCCCATTTGTATTGATGCTGCTCAGACAGAATAGAAATTCAGAGGTAGCTAAGCTGATTCTTTTGCGGGTTGTTCACAGCTAGCAAAAGTTACTGCAGTTCCTAGGACATCTTACAATAATGTGCTCCTTTCTTAGCTCAGGCCATCCAAACCTATATTTATCCTTAGGAACAGAGTTCTGTTCTTGTTTTCCGGACTTGCCTTATATTTGGAGGTTTCTGTTCCCATTCAACAGCTCAGTGTTCTCTTATGCCTGTTTAATAAAGAATGTTGCTTGATGAATTTTGGTACGTGTATTCTTCATCCTTTTCTACCACCTGACTTAATCAAAGCAGTTTGTGCTCTAACAAGCACACTTATACTTCATCCTGTAAGATTTTCCTTACCTCATGCTGTAAAATCTTTGCTTTTCTGAATGTTTCCGTGTTGACAGGAAATAGTGACGTGCAATATTTCATTCCTTTTTCTTGACAGGAGCAAGAAATGTGTATCACCAGTTGTTCATGAGCAGCCTGCTTATGGATTTGAAATACAAAAAACTTTTTGCTATCCGCTTTGCAAGAGTGAGTATCTTTCTCAAAAAGAGCCAATAAAATGCTTGAGCTGTGTAGTGAAGAGAGTTTAGTTAGCATCCATTGCTTCAAATGAATTGTTATCCAAACTTTTTTCCCTTTATTTTGAAATGAAAAGTTGAAATGTGATGCTGACTGCCTTATTTCTGTCTTCAAAACATTAGTTACAATGGCATCTCATCTCCTGGGAAGAGAATGGCCTTTCCAGGCTCTCCAGAACTAAAGCAGTTCAGATGTTTTTGTCTTCACCATCAGCTATGCAGGCCATTGCTTCTTAAGAGCTAATCGCTTCTCATTGTGTAAGCTGTTAGAGCACTACTCAGAAATAGTGCTGAAACTCAGCTATGCTGATCAGTATTTTTGCAGCAATGAGTATCTGAAATGCTTTAAATGAGCACTGCAAATTTCTGCTCACTCTGCTGAAGACAAATCACTTTTTGAGTAGAAATTAAAGCATTAGCGTTTGTTGTGAAAAGGAGAGTGAGCAGGTCTCACATGTGAGCAGATTAAGTTGTCATGGTCTTTGTACAAAGTACATATATAATAATCCCTAAGAGCTTCTCTTCCCTTTATCATGGCATTAAAGTTTCCCAGAGCAGACATTTAAATTCAAACCTCAGGTCAGTGTGGATTAGAGGTGAATTTCCCCTTGTTGTTTAGAATTACCGGCAGTTGCAGAGAGATTATATGGAGGATGATCACGAACGGGCAGTATCGGTGGCTGCTCTGTCTGTCCAACTCTTCACTGTACCTACTCTGGTGAGTAGTGCCTGTCTTTCTTTTAAAAACTGATAGTTGGCACTCCTTGCCTTTTTTTGCCTCCTTCTTAATAGAACTATGAGCGATTGCAGAGTGATTTTATGAAAGATGACCACGACAGAGAGTTCTCAATTGCTGACCTCTCGATACAGATATTCACAGTGCCTTCTCTTGTAAGTACTAAAAGACCAAAAAGGAAATCTTTCTTTGTTGAAAGCCACTCAAGGTTCTTGAATCAAGACTGCAGATTTCTGTAACATTACTTTGGAAGTATTAATATGTGGAATAATAATTGGATAATAATAATTGAATGCCATAGAGGGACTCTTCATCAGGGACTGCAGCGCTAGGACAAGGGGTGATGGGTTCAAAGTGAAACAGGGCAAGTTCAGGTTAGATCTAAGGCAGAAGCTCT
>JBCJKH010052420.1:14394-28808 GCA_039877255.1 Loriculus beryllinus
GGCAGCCACAGCTTCTCTGGGCACCCTGTGCCAGCGCCTCAGCACCCTCACAGGGAAGAACTTCTTCCTTATATCTAACCTGAACTTCCCCTGTTCAAGTTTGAACCCGTTACCCCTTGACCTATCACTACAGTCCCTAATGAAGAGTCCCTCTCCAGCATCCTTATAGGCCCCCTTCAGACACTGGAAGCTGTTCTGAGGTCTCCATCCAGCTTCTCTTCTCCAGGCTGAACAGCCCCAGGTTTCTCAGCCTGTCTTTGTATGGGAGCTATTCCAGCCCATGTCTTATGACTGTGTATTTTATTTTCCTCTCCAGGGCATCCTGCCTGCAATCACTTCCCATGTGCTGTTGAGGCCTCCTACTGCTTCCCACCCTGATAGAAAAGGTGACTTAAACACTGAAGCTCTGGCTGTGGCACTGGTGTAGGGATAGCATTGTCTTTAGGCAGATCTCTTCTGAACTGGAGGCTCACCACACAGATTCCCACATGTAGATCAGAAACTTCCCAAAACAAGCGCTTCCCTAAAGAAATATTTTGGGAGACAACCTTTGCATTCTATTTACAACTTGTGATCAGAGTATGATTTTCCAAGGTGTGTTTAGGACCCAGGTTTGTTGTTGGGATAATGTTTATGACTGCTCTTTGGTCAGTACATTGTGTATATCAACCAGTGCAAGGAATAGCAGCTGAGTGGTGATCAGTGATGGTGAGTGGGAGGTAGGTACATGGTGAACACACGAGATAAGAGGCTTCTGTTTCCTGGTTGGATGAGCATCACTGGCAGAAATAGGTTTTTCTGGGGCAAATACTTCATTTTCATGAGTTCCTAAAGATGATTTCTGTAAATATTTGCTAATGTTTGCTTGACATTTGCAGTCACTCATGTCAATATGATCCCATCCTGGAATGTTAACTGGAAACAAACACAAAAGTGGGCATGAGTTCAGCTGATGTGGATGCAGTTTTTGATTTAGGCTGATTATCATGGTCATAATCTTTCACATAATCACCCAGTTCTGCTGAGAATTAGTGGTGCTCCAGGAGCCTCACTCTTTCCAAGAGCCATGATTTTTTGTTCACTGTTAGAAAGTGCATTACCAGAGTCCCTGTTGTTTGTGTCTACTGTCTGACACTTCCTCCCAAAATCCTGCCTCCAGTTGCTTCTAACTTCATCAAAATGGAATAATTTGGCCTAAAAGCTCCCACAGCAGTTGTTTGCCTCTGGCTGTTTTTATAATGCTATTATTTTTTAAAGTTCATCAGAATCAATGGCGCTGTTTCCAAGAACGCAGCTAAAACTGAAGCACATTTTTGTGCTCTCCATGTGAGGGGGATAAAAATCTGACAGTGTTTTGTTTCATAACTTCTGGTGCACTGTGCTGCGGAGCTGGGCTCTGGGTGGGAAATGTGCTCTGTGCCTTTCCTCTGACCAATTATCTAAAAACAAGCCTTAAAGGAGATGTAGCTCCCACTCTGTAGCAACAGCTTTGATTTTCACACCTAAACACACTGCAGATTTCCCATGTCCTGGGCATGGTTCCAACCAGGTCTGAACTCACTCCTCTTGCACCAGCAGCTTACTTCAATTGATGGTCTAGCCTTGCTTGGACCCAAGCAAAGCAAACTGCTTGATGTAACTGAAGACACAGGAAAAGCTGTACTGGGAAGCAGCAGAGGGCTGGGATAAGAAATGGTGATGTGGCAGAAACTTGATCTGAAGACTGGGGAGTGTGTCAGGTTGAATGGGGGCTTAGGACTGAGTGACTGAGATACAAAGGTATTGCATGATTCAGGGCATCTGAGAGACATATCTGAGGCCAACAGAACCTTCACCTCCACACTACAAAGATATTGGACAATGCGAAGTACTCTTTAAAGCTTAGGCTTGGATATCTTCAGTGACTGTTGTGAGCTTGGTGGCTCTCTGACTGGGTTTACCATCCATACAACATGAGCAATAGCAGTGCGTTATCTCACAGAAATTATCATGATTCAGGCATCTGTGTAACCTTCTGATATGCCCAATGAATGGTGTGTGAAGCCCAAAGGACATAAGTAAAGATTGCTTTCACACTCTGGGCAATGAGAAGAAAGTGGAGAACTGATCCCTGGGGGTAGAGCTCCAGTATATATGATCTAAAGACCCTGGAAGAAGTATGTTATAAAACAGGCTGAGTTGGGGTTGTTCAGCTTGAAGCAGAGAAGGCTCCAGGGAGACCTTATTGTGGCCTTTAAATACCTTAATTTGGTCCACAAGAAATCTGGAGAGAGACTTTTTATGAGGGCCTGTAGGGATAGGACAAAGGGGAATGGCTTTAACCTGACAGAGGAGAGATTTAGACTGGATATATGGAACAAGCTCTTCCCTGTGAGGGTGCTGAGGCGCTGGCACAGGGTGCCCAGAGAAGCTGTGGCTGCCCCATCCCTGGCAGTGTTCAAGGCCAGGTTAGACACAAGGGCTTGGAGCACCCTGCTCTGGTGGAAAGTGTCCCTGCCTGTCACATGGGGATGGAATTGGATGAGCTTTAAGGTCCTTTCCAGCCCAGAGCAGTCTGTGATTCTATGAGGTGCAAGGCACTACTGCTACCCAGCACTCAGACTGTTTGCATACATTCAATGGGTTTAGAAGTTAAAGTGTTCAACATAGCAAAGTGTGACTCTGAGTTTCCAGAGCGGGCTGGGTAGTTTGGGGTGTTACGTTTTTCTTTTATCCTTTTCTAGGAAGGTACTTAAATGTTTATTTAGATGCACTCAGACATGTAAATTCCTCATCATACTAAACCACAGTTACTGCTTGTAGAAGTCTGCATTATGGTTTGCATGTCGTGGTGTCAGAGCATACCATTCTGGGGCAGCTTTATACATGATCAACTTTACATTAACTTACCAATCAACACAAGTGCAAGTAACAGTTGTCTCGTGGTATTTCCCACTTCCTGTGGCACTTCTAGACTTGGACAATGCCTTCTTTCAGGTTTCTAGTTAATTTTTCTTACAGTGCTTCAGGCACAGTTACTTCTCGCAGCTCACTAACTCTGCTGGTCTTTCACCAGCTACTCCTTGATTTGGGAAATATCTTTCTTTGCTCCAGTCTCCAATAAGTCTGTCTTTGCTTGTATTACAAACTGAACACATGAAACTTTGGAGCTAGACTGAAAAGTCTGATTTCGTAGCCAGAATTGTTTAAAAACTGAATGCTTCTGAACCCTTCCAAATTGACTCAGCTTAATTGGGCTCTCCAATTCAATAGTAGCATGGCAGCTATGATACCATAGCATTTATGTTCCTGAGTAAAGCAAATTCAAGTTTCCTATGGGTGGATGTTACTCATCCATTCAACAGGGCGTCAAGATTTTGTTTCCATGGGTCAGGGAAATATTGTGTTACCTCTTCTAATCTTCATGCTGCCAATAGAATGTTGCCCATATTCAGACTTCCAGTTAGACTTAACCAACTGTTACTCAAATAGTTATGGTATTATTTTTTCCTTTGGCAGATGGGTGGTGAAATACATGCATTGATACATTGCTTTTTTAAAAGGAGTTTTCTTAGAGGAGAATAATTGCAGTGGCCCTTTACATGTTTTCTATTTCAAAAACATGCAAAAAAAGGAAAGCCAATTTGGTTTTGACTGTCTCATAGAACATGATAGACTCATGACTTGAAAATAATGATGATAAGCTCCTACCACAGGAATTATTCTTATCTATTTATACATATTTTAGATATTTATGTATATTCATTCTTAATGAATAAGTTGGAGAATGTAAAACCACCCTCCTGCCTCCAGGAACATTTTCAATCTGATCTCAGTAATTTAAGTGTTTGAGCTCTCAAGTAACAGGTTTTTTTGGCTTGAGAAAGGATAGGTGGTTGTATTGATGATGATTTTGTGTGGGGAAATGTTAGCCATTAGATTTTATCCCACCCACTCCCACAGTAGCATTTTAGAAACTGTATTTTGGAGTATCATTGACAACTGTAGAACCCAGAAGCTCTAATCTATAATCATAGTGTCACTGAGGTCGATCAGAGTGGCCAGTCTTGAATCTACCAGCCACGAAGTAAAATCCTCCTGAGATCCAAGAACTGCAAGGCTCATCCCACTTACCTTGGTCAACCAACAGTATGGGGGAGTTCTGGAAGAGCTCACAAGTAGGAGGTGGCAGTAACTTCTGAGTGTCCCCTACTCTGTGTCAGATTGGGTTGGATTAGATTACATGTGGAAGATGATTGTCAGGCTTTGTGATGCCTGTTTCCTTCAACATGGATATATGCAGTAGCTTTTGGGGGGAATATTAAGTAATTTGATGTGATTTCCATGTGGAAGTTGCACTATACAGTTCCTTAGTACTTCGTAAGATGCTCTGCAGGGCTTGATGGTTTGTGAATAGAACTGTCACTCCCCTAAAGGGGTCATGCTTTAACTATAAGAGAGGAGACAGCACATACTTAAAGGGAGGTACGAGTTAATTATAAGGCGCATAATAACATATGCCTTGTGTCATAATTATGTAGGTTTGCAGGAGCCTAACCAGAGTCAAACTTCTGTACAGAAGGGATCCAAAGAAAGAGATCTGGATTATGATTATTTCTGGTTAGATGACATTTTTCTTCCGTGAATGTTTGGAAGATTGGCTTTCAGTATGTTCTGGTTTAATTATTGATGTAACTCTTTTGGATGAAAATTCCTGTATTCGATAAGCTTCATGGTGCAGTGTGACACTCTTTGTTAGCTGTGTCTGTTAATTACAGCAAATTTCAATGTACTTTGGCATAGGCTCGAATGTTAATAACAGAAGAAAATCTCATGACCACTATCATCAAAACCTTTATGGACCACTTAAGGCACCGTGACATCCAAGGCAGGTTTCAGTTTGAACGTTACACTGCTCTGCAGGCTTTCAAATTCAGGCGTGTTCAGAGCCTTATTTTGGATCTCAAGTAAGTATCTTCTGTATTAACTATGTGCTGATTTGATCAATTGAGGATTTAAGAAGAAAACCAAACTTAACACTTGCATCTTTTCTGATGTCCCCAGGTATGTGTTGATAAGTAAGCCAACCGAGTGGTCAGATGACTTGAGGCAAAAGTTCCTGGAGGGTTTTGATGCCTTCTTAGAATTACTCAAGTGTATGCAGGTATGTAAATTTGTGAATTCCAGAGTCTTGCAGAATTGAAGCAGGAAGATAGCTGTCGTGAGAGAAGTGGAAGGAACTCAATGTCCTCTCACTTTTATAACCAGTGCAGTATAAATTTTGGAGCCACCATGTTTTCCTGAAACGTAACATCTCACCTAACTCTTTTCAATGTAGTTTGTTGCAGAGGGCCATAAAAAGGAAGAGCAGTTCAAAAAGAAAAATGGCATTTGGGGCTTATTGTGCAGTTTTAGAGGCAGACTAAGACACAGCTAATTGTGTGAATGAAATCTGGTCCATCTTAACCAACTGTTCTCCCTTACAGTCTCCAGTTACTCCAGTCTCAGCAGAGTTGCTCTGTGTATTGAAGAATATTAATTCCTGACATACAAAGAGATCTTTTCACTGTGTTTTATTCCCCCACCCCCAGCCTTTTCACATGCTATGTTACCTTAAGAGGAGTGTTTTAAAAGCAGTGCAGCTTTTATGAGGGCAGGTTGGCGTTATGATCAGTAAGGTAGAAGTCAGAATCACTCCCATTTTTCAGTCCTTCAGTAGTATACTTTCCTCAATGCTTGGCTTAGTGTGTATATGATAGTCTCTTGAGTATGTTGTATTCCTCAGATCATGCTAGTTTTATTTCTTCTTATGCCAAGAACGGATCAGGTACCACAGCACTAGTCTTTATTCAGTGCTTTACTGCATTTAATAGTACCCACCTAGAAAATACATTAAAAAAAAAAAACACATTTAAGATAATATGAATGCAAACACTGTTGTACTCCTCATAATACTAAAATCTCTTCAGGTGTTAATAAGGGAGTTGAAATCCAAAACCTTTCTTATCTCAGTATTCTTCTCTTCCATTTTCTTGTTATTCTTTCATCCCTTTCCAGATGGCCCCAACCTTCTTTTTTCTGGTTGAACAACAATATGTTTGTAAGGACAAGTAACCACTGTCTCCCACTTAGGCTAATGTTGTCAGCATATTTCAGTGATATATTGTTGAAATGGGTAATTCTTTTTGTTCTTAGGGTATGGATCCCATAACTCGTCAAGTAGGACAGCACATAGAAATGGAACCAGAATGGGAAGCAGCGTTTACGTTGCAGATGAAATTAACACTTGTTATTTCAATGATGCAGGACTGGTGTGCATTAGATGTAAGTTCGTTGTGAGTTCTTTTTCCATGTGGGTATGTGAAGGCAAAAAAACCCCAAACATTAATATGTGTAACACTTGAGCTAAATGCATAGCTACACCATAAGCCAAAATCAACTTCTTTGAGCAAGTGCAAATCTTGTCTGTATTTAAGCACATCTTTTATGACTTGAACTGACCAATTCATAAGGAGGTGGTTAAGCTCCTTTAAAAACATAGAGTTCTGTTACACATCTGAAAGCTGTGATCATCACAACGCTATCAGGTTATAATTTTCAGAGAAGAGGGAATAGAGATGTAGGCCCTTGATGTATGAAACACTGCCTGATTATAAATCATGGGTTTATTCCATAAATGTTTCGAGTTTTAGGAGTACAGAACTTCAGCATGGTAAAATATGGCAAGTGATCCTGAAATATTTGAACATTCAAGTTGGCTTTAATCTGTCACTGTTGGCTAATGTGCAACTTTTACTAGCCTGGCATGATTATTGCTCAGGAAGTTCCCATAATATCAGTTACAAAAAGAACACCCAAAACCAGTGGGTGTTTTTCTAGTCAGACATACTGGTATGAGTTTTGCAATCTGTTCCCCCTTAATTCAGCTCTTTTTGTTAGATTCCTTATCTTAATTTTGCAGGACTGTTAACAAAGGTAAAACCCCTCAAAACCCATTAGACATTTTCACATTGACTGTATTGTTTTGCAGAGCTTTGGTTGTTTTTTCCTAATCTCTATAAACTGCAATCTTTTTCTTTTAGGAAAAAGTGTTAATTGAAGCTTACAAGAAATGCCTGAATGTGTTGATGCAGTGTCATAGTGGTTTTACTGATGGAGAACAGCCTATTGTTCTCAGTATGTGTGGACATTCAGTGGAGACCATCAGATACTGTGTTTCTCAGGAAAAAGTTAGCATTCATCTCCCAGTTTCTCGTTTACTTGCAGGTATGAACTAGTTCAAAATGTTTTAGGAAATGCTGTATATATGTGATTTGGTTTTTTGTGTGGCCATAAGGAAGCACACAGCAGTTGGTTAAAGACTGAACAGGATGCGTTTTGGCCTTTTTCTAGCTGTTTGACAGCCTCTGTCAAGCAGGAAAAGTCCTCTGTCATAAGGACTGATGGAAAGGATGAGGCATCGGTTATGATAATTTGTCCTAATAGACTAAGGGCTTTTGGCTGTCGCTGAGGGGACATGACAGAGTCAGGAGAGAGGCCAAAATCTCACTTGTACTGCAGGTCCTATATAGATACAACGGGGAAAGTGAAATTCTCCTCAAGTGTATGGTTTCTAATATGTCTCTTCAGGAACTAGCTGCATAGCTCCAGGGTGATGAATCTCTAGCCTTACTTGTAGCTGTGTGCAGAAAATGGTTCACGAGTAAATGAGATGACCTTTGTTGCTCTATTCAAATGATATAAAATACTGTGTGTAATATTATGTATGGTTTTATTTCATGTATTTATGTAGGCTTGCATGTTTTGCTGAGTAAAACTGAAGTGGCATATAAGTTTCCAGAGCTGCTACCCCTGGTATGTAATTAAATGTAGCATATTCATTAAATGTAATTAATGCTGAATGTGGAATTGGTCATGTAAGTGTAGGATGTTAAAACAATGGACCTCTTTGCTCTGACTTCTATTCAGAGAGACTCTCTTTAATAGATAAAATTGCCTCTTAAAAAATTAATACATAGGTATTAATGACATGAGCATAAGCAATTGGTATTGCTTCCCTAAATTACTTAAGACTTCCATTTAAGGTTTATATTTTGTTCTTCATGCATTACCTTCTCTTGGTAATAGAAACGCTAGGCAGGATCTGATTCCTTCTCCTTGGCCTAGGTTCTCATTCTCTTCCCCAGCTGTTCCTTGCTTCCTGCATGTTCTTACTGATGTGGTGTTTCTTTAAGGGAAGTTGAAAAGAATAAGGTGAATTAAAAGAGAAGACGTAACTGGGAGAAGAAATCTCAGTGTCTTTTGAAAGAAGAAGTACTTAACCTTAGAATGAGAGAAACAAATGACAGTGTTGTTAAATTGATAACATTCATAGTTGAAAATATGAAACCTGTCTTTAAGAATGAACCAAAGCCCTCGTGGAGTGCTTCTGTGGAGCAAAGACAGAATATAAGGTTGATTAATATGCACAGATTTTGAATAGGCTCATCAAACACACGTTTTGTAAGGGGTGTGTGTGATTTGCTTCTCTTTTGTATTGCCCAACTATTTTAATGTTGACAAATATCCTCCTCCTTCCCATTTTCTTTTATTTTCTCTGTGTATATCAAAATACTGCATTTTCTTAATGCAGAGTGAACTTAGCCCGCCTATGCTAATAGAACATCCCCTACGATGCCTAGTCCTTTGTGCTCAAGTGCATGCAGGGATGTGGAGGAGAAATGGGTTCTCTCTTGTTAATCAGGTAAGTACATAGTGCTTTTAGAATCAGTGTTTGTTGTTAACTCCCCCAAGATAGTTTTGGACCCAAACTTCACCCATTAAAATCGTGTGGGAGACATTTGTGCCTGCCTTCACATCATTTGAATATTGGTGGTTTTAAACTGCCCTTCAATTTCTTAGTCAGAAGTTACTTTTTGTTTCAGGGCTGGAACAGTGCCCAGTGAACTTAGTGCTCTGTGCATAAAGAAGTTTTAGTATAAGTCAGTTACTGCCTTTTTACTGTACTGTCCAACGACAACATGAAGTGCA
Organism: Loriculus beryllinus; assembly: GCA_039877255.1. Taxonomy (NCBI): domain Eukaryota; kingdom Metazoa; phylum Chordata; class Aves; order Psittaciformes; family Psittacidae; genus Loriculus; species Loriculus beryllinus. The sequence continues at coordinate 23,404 of JBCJKH010052420.1, forward strand.
GAATGAATCTGTGCATCCTCAGTAATGCATTCACCACCATCACATCAAAGTGTATCAAATACAAAAATATACACCATTAAGATTATTCCTATTTATGTTTATGAAGTAATTGGAATCCAAAGACCACACAGAAGTGTCAGAACCAGCACAGAACTGAGTGTTTCTTGGCTTTTACCTTTCATGCTTCTTTTGTACTGCTGGAGACTAGCTCCATCCATCACTAAACTTATATTCTCTGTGTTTGTACAAATTAGGTATTTCAAGCATACCAGCTATAAAATGGGTGCTGTAGTGTCAGTGCCACCCACCAGGGTGATTGTCTAAAGTGATTTTCTTAGCGAGACACAGATTAAAACAGAAATAGGATTTGGTTCTGCGAGGTGTTAACTTAGTTTATTTGCAAGAAACTTCTTTCCCTCCCACAAGCCCTCATCCTCACTAGATAATTGCATTGCCTGTGTATTACAAGACTGAATTAAGCTTCTCAAATACATTCTGCCACTTTTGCCTCTTAACCTAAAGGGTATCTAATAAGGTGATGTCCTTTACTGTTATTAGTAAAGCAAAAGGTCTAGTTATGTACAGTTACAGCACTGCCCATATTACTGTAGGCATACATCCAATCTGAAATTTCAGCATAGCTTTTGATGGAGAAATAAGTTTCTGTGTTCATTTCTCCTACTTGTCAGCATCTTGAAGTCAAGAGCATTGTCTAGTTTAGGTAATACAGCTCCCACAGTCTGGCAGTTCCTTCTTTTTCCTTTGCCTATGGAGAGCTCAAGTTCAGCTAGTTTCTTTTGGATGTTTTCCCAGAAGATAGGAATAGGCATCTGTATGTGTGGATTATTAGTTTGGGGAACAGAGGGGAGACATGCCTAGCTCTCTCCCATGTAGTTCTGGTGAGAAATAATGCGTGTCTAGAAGAAGGTTCAGCATGCTGTTCCAGGTGGAAACCTCTTTATTTTTCCTTAATTGTGGTAGACTCAATCTTTCCCACATTCTAGTGCCATGACCGTGGTGTTGCCACTTCCTGGTTTTGTCCGTGTCGAGTTCACTTGCGGACGCTTTGGTTTAAGAATGGTTCTGTCACAATATGAACACTTTGTGAATCTGGCAATTCCTGTAAGCTTCCATCTCAAATAATTGAAGAGCAATTCATGGAGCAAAGAAAGAACATTTCGGCAAGGGCTTTCAATCCTGTGAAGTTGAAACAGTTCACTGCTTAACAAATAGATGGATTAAAAATGAAGCCCAAGGAATTCCACAAGATTCTTCTAAGTGTATGCAAACTAGACATTAGATCAACACAACCCAGCCAGCAACTACGCTTGGTTTGTGCTATATGAAAGTGCTTTTTGCATACAAATATTTGTATAATTATATCTCGAGCCACAGATTCATATTTTGTTTGTTAATACTGTAGAACAAAGTTGATTTTTCCAGAGTGAAAATAAGTTTTGATTAAATCAGTTTGTTAATCATTGCGGTTTTGTTTTCTTTGTTTCAGATTTATTACTATCATAATGTAAAGTGCAGAAGGGAGATGTTTGACAAGGACATAGTAATGCTTCAGGTAACCACATGTACCATTTTGCACTTTGATCAAACGTTCGCATTTGGTTTTAGCTCCATCAGAACCTTTTAATGACAAGGAAAAATGTAATTATTTGTGGGAATTGTTTTTAAACGTTTATGTACAATATACTAAGTGATATTATGGTGATCCAGCAGGAACAGGATTGTAGGGACAAACCCAACCAACCAGGTGTCTTTCATCAAATTTTATGTAGAGTATTTGAGATAGAAGGAATAGCCCTGAGTAATTTACACTTAAAAGGGCATCAGAAACTATTGATAGAGCATAGGATCCTGTTTGTCAAACATGCTGTCACTTGTATTATTAGAGTCCGAAGAGAGTAAACTTAAGTAACTAAATCTTCATGCCCAGGATAGAGGAGTGAATGTCATAAAGAATATGCTGTGAACATGGTATAGAGATACACAAACACGCTATAACAACACCCTGTTGTTGTATCTTCTGTTTCTAATCATTTTTTTTCTTTAATAGACAGGTGTGTCTATGATGGATCCAAATCACTTCTTGATGATCATGCTGAGTCGCTTTGAGCTGTATCAGATATTTAGTACTCCGGACTATGGCAAAAGATTTAGCACAGAAAATACTAACAAGGTACCTTAATTTCTACTGCAAGAGAAAATGTGCAGCTGTGTGCTGTTGTACCAAGTCTGTGCAAAAACTGTCCTATTCAGTTTTGTTTGACCAGTTTAAAATATGCATAAGTCCTTTCACCTGCTGAACTGGTAAATGTCAGAAACTCTTCTGCATTGTTGAAGAAGTTTAAGTCAGTTGTGGCTGCATTTCAACATAGCTTAATTTGGGAGCTCTAAGAGTGAAACCAGGCAGTGTTTTGAAACACTGAGAAAGTATTTTCAGCATATGGAATAATTCTCTTACCCTTGCTTGAAAAATGTAAATTCTTTTATTTTGTTTCTTTTCTTTTAATCCAGGATGTTGTTCAACAAAATAACACTCTTATAGAAGAGATGCTGTACCTCATTATAATGATTGTTGGTAAGCTCAGAAACCCTTTCATTATTTGTTTTTAGTTTGGTTTCTTTATTGGTCTGAAATGAGCATTCTTCATTGGCATCTCAAGTTCAGTTCTATTTTGAACTTCCTGTAGCTCTGATTTCTTTCTTAGGCAAAAAGCCTTGAAACCTCCTTAGATTAACATAAGGAATTTTGAACACTTGGGGGTGAGCACAAGTTTTCACAGAAGAAACTTATTTTCCAGTCTTTTTATATATGTATTTATTACATTTACAGGTGAAAGATTCAGTCCTGGAATAGGACAGGTAAATGCAACAGATGAAATCAAACGAGAGATTATCCATCAGCTGAGCATTAGACCAATGGCTCACAGTGAATTGGTGAAGGCATTACCTGAAGATGTAAGTAACTTGCAGGGGGAGAAAGCAACTTCGACCATATAAGACTGATTGCTGAAAACTTTTCTTACACACTCTTACGCCATTGGAATGGGAGCAGCATGATTATGCTAAGAGCAAAGTTAACATGAGTACAGATTAACAGTTGTCATGGAGAAGGTAGGAAAGAGCTATAGAAGAAGAAACAGCATACGAAATGGGCAGGAACCTGAGAACTGCTGCAGCTCTTTTCTCTTTTTAATACAGCCTCTTATCAGGCCATCTGGCTGACAGTGTCTGCAGTCTAGTTATAAGCCATGAATAGTTGTATGGAAATGGGGTGTTGGAGCTACACAAAAATATATGTTATATTTTAAAGCCTAACAATAATTGAAAAGCCATGAATTCAGAGACAGCGTAATGACTTGTGGAACAGAAATGCTTAATTTCATGGACAGAAGCATTTATCTGAATTCTGGTATGAGGGGTTTTGTAGGAGAGCATTATGGTTTTTTAAAAACATTTTAAGCTTGAATGGGAGAGCAAACTAGGATTTAAGCTTGTCAGTCTTAAATACTTTTTCCCTGGCCTGTTAATTGTTGTGAATATGTATTGCAGGAAGGGGATGGGAATATTAACAGTTAATTTGTGTGTGAAGTAGCATTGTACATGTTTGAGCTGATTTCTTCTGCTGCCTTTTGTGGTTGTTTTAATATTTGCCATTTTACGTTATTGGGGGTTTTTTTAGCTTTCCTAGATTGGTTTCATTTTAAAGGGCTAGAAATCAGGAATACTGGCTGTATGTTCCTACATAAACTAACTTAAGGTTTTTCTTCTGTTACTGTGACATCCAAGTTTGTTATGAAAAAATAAAACAGAAGAAATAAGCATTTAATACATAATGTTTTAACAATACTTCTGCAGAGCTGGTATTCCTGATGCAGAGCTGGTATTCCTGAATGTATTTTCACCTTACATGCTCTTGTGTTCTCTTCAGTGCCTGTAAAATGTCTTCCTACTACATTCCATTTGCTTACTTATCTGGTGTTGTATGGTTTCGAATGTGTTTAATCCAAGCACTACAGTAACACACTGTCTTTGTCTTTTCGCTCACTGTAGGAGAACAGAGAGACAGGAATGGAAAATGTCATTGAAGAAGTGGCATGTTTCAAGTATGTTTCCCTTAATTCTAATATTTCAACTTTTAAAGTGGGATATCTAAATCAGTGAAAATGAGAGATTAGAAGGAAGGATTTCCCATGGCTTTACTCATGTGCATCATGCTTAATACTGTTGTTTATTTGGTTTCTAGAATGCCTGTTGAGCAGTGGGTTTTTTTAGTTGGTGTACTTAACCATTTATGCTCTGATGTTAACATCAATGAACGTATTGTTTGGTTTGTTCTGGTTTTTTGTAGGAAGCCTGGGTTAACAGGCAGAGGGCTGTATGAATTAAAACCAGAATGTGCCAGGAACTTCAATTTATATTTCTATCACTTCTCAAGGGCAGAGCAATCAAAGGTAACTAATAATTTAACTATTTGGGGTTTGGTTTGTCTTCTTGTGGTTTGCTTTTTTCCAAGCTTGAAGAAGTTTGAGGTGAAGAAGTACTATCAGCTGCTTAAAAGTTAGCTTTGAAACGTTAAGTGATTTGAGAATGTTAATAAAATTTGCCCAAGATTTTGCAGTGATTTCTGTGCCACCAGATTCTGTGCCCTATACAGAGCTCCTGCGAGCAGTGGACCTTTAAAAGGGTTCTTTTAAGTCTTATTTTACTAAAAGTATTTAAACAAGTCTGATTTTTTTGTCACTTACCTTGATGGAAAATGCCGTTTTAGCTCAGACTTGCCTTACAATTTTAGGCTAGAAAAAGAAACCAGGCTGGCTGAAGGTGAAAGGTTAATTTTGAAGTTGCATGCCCTATTCTACAAGTAGATCTGAAGAAATTGAAGCTTTCTTGTTTTATTTAAGGCTAGGAAAAAGGGGGAAGACCAGTAACAATGTAGCAGAGCATGAATGCCTTTTGATTAGTTTTAGATTTGTATAGGTTTTTGTCAATATTCTGTTTCAGGCTGAGGAAGCACAACGGAAGTTAAGAAGACAGAACAGAGAAGATACAGGTATTTAATTCTCTTTGAGAGAAGATGGAAGCATCTATCAAAGCATGCATTGCCCCAGTACTTAGACTAGCATCCTGTTCTTGGGCTAGCCAGAAATGGGTTTAAAATGTAGCAATTTCTGTTGTGTCTCCCTGGTTATAGACGTGAATCTGATCCATCATGAAACCAGCCTTATGAAGGGCTTATTCCTTTGGCTTTTCTGTTATGTGCAAGCCATGTTGAATGCTGCAGCCTGTTATCTATAATACTGTTTAGCAGCACTGTGAGGGTGCTGAGGCGCTGGCACAGGGTGCCCAGAGAAGCTGTGGCTGCCCCATCCCTGGCAATGTTCAAGGCC
>JBCJKH010052421.1:0-11587 GCA_039877255.1 Loriculus beryllinus
AGCCAGACAAGAGCACTAACCATTAACCTGTTGACACATAACCAGCCCTTTCTCTGCCCTTGTGTTATTTCCCACACATGCTCCTCCCCTCAAATATGCCACACATGCTTTTGGAAGCCTAATGTATCAGTATAGAATGGCTGAAGTAAATCTGGGACTTGTACAAACTTCAGAAATAGTTTTGTTTCCAGAATGTCATACTCCTTCACTTCTATCTATTTCTATTACTTGCATATCTTGTATCGAAAACATCCTCATTATCACAAGAAAACAGTCAAGCTGTAGGTCACGGCAAAGGATATGACAGGCAAAACAGAGAACACAAAACGTCACCAGTGGTGACAGAATACTGTCCCCCTATCACTCCTAAATCAATCATAGAAACAGAAATCGAACTACTGGATTAGAGATATTAAGCGATAGAGAGAAAGGAAAATTACTCAGTAATTTTTCCCTCACAGAACACCCAGAGCTTACTTTTGTAATACAAGACTTACGAAACTTTTCAAGTTCTTTTCAATCTCAACACCCTTCTGATATCAGAGGAAGCAAGACACGTTTACTGGTCACCACATGACACCTCCCGAGAACAAATGCTGACCTCTAACGGTCCAATCAGTTTTTCCACCTCTTCTAAGAGAGGGACAGCACAAGAAAGAGCCAGCTTCAGACAAACACAGAAGTATGAAACCAAATTATTAATGTGCTGAACTTATTAAAGAAGAAAGAATAACTTTAAATTAACCATAACTTTGTCTCCGTCCTCTTCCTCCACCCATATTTTTCAGATCCAAATACCAGAAAAGAGATTTACTTGTATCACATCAAAACACATTCACCAATGAGGCTTTACTGAGGAGGAAATACTTATTAGGGAAGCTTTCTGCACCTGCTGACTTAATTATATGTATTTCTTCTAGGTTTATCAGCTTTTGGTGAGTTAAAACGCTCTATGGTTTTAAAAGCCAATATTAAACATATCTGACAGGAATATTTCAGAGCTACTTTCAGCAGCAGACCTCAAAATTAAAAGGTTGCTGTAAGCCCCAGGTCAGAGATGAGGAAACAGCAGTCCAAACAGGTAACATGCAGGCCAGTCCTACAACTAGGAGAAGATATGATGTTTCTTAATCCTAAATCAAGGAGGCCCATGCCCTTGTTCATATTCCCACCTATGCCTCTGCTGAGTACAGACTTACCTAGTTCAACTCAGCCGTTCCCAAAAGCAGTTCTCCAGCTCCCAAAGTGTGAGCAAGTGATTCTCCTGCACTGGGGAGAGGCTGTTAAAGTACATATCAAACGTATTATTTTAAGGAACACTTTTAAAACAACCAACTGCACGTGAGAGTCCGTTTTAAACGCAGTAACTTAACTCTACAACAAACGACTTCTCAGGAAGGCACTGATCACTCGCGGCCCCGCGCACACCGCTTTTCGGAAGGCCTGCTGCCCGACACTCGCCGGTGCTGGGGACAACACCACTCCTCCGCGGCCGCAACCCAGCCGTCGGATGCCCAGGTGCACAGCCGCCATCCCCGGGGCCGACCCTCACGGCACCTCGCGATCGAGCACCCCGCGACCCCCAGAAGGCTAAGCCCAGGCCCGGGCCCGCTCTCACAGCCCCAGGCTCATCCCGTCCTCCCTCTCCTCCAGCCACATTCCCGGCCTTCCCTTCCCTCCGCACCCCGCTGCCCCGTCCCGGCCCCGCCGCTGCCGGTACCCCTCTGGTGGACGCAGTGGCCGTTGCCACGCTACGCTTAAAGGGGCCGCCGCGGAGCGCGGGGGCTATTGACAGCGGCTGCCCCAGCAACGGGGAGGAGAAGGAGGCGGGCTCTTCTCATCAGCCATTGGCTACCCGCAACGACACGCGGTTGCTGATTGGTAGAGCAGCTGGCGGTGGCACAGGGACAACCAGAGCCCATTGGTGAGAGGATACGTTCTGGCTGCTGACTGGTTGAGGCTCTGCCTGGGAGACGTGAAGGGGCGGGGTCTCGGGAGGTGCATCATTCCCGTGATGCTCCGGCGGCGGGTGCTCGGCGGGCGGGCTGTGTGGGGTCTGGTCCGGTGTCTTGGTGTGTGGTGAACCCGAGCTCCCGCTCCGCCCGGCTTACAGGCTCCGAGGCTGCTCACGACACCAATTTAGTTTTGTCGAAGCAGGCGTGAAGTGCAAAATCGTACCCATCAGGGCCAGGGCAGTGATCATTTGCCTGCACCCGGCACTGGTGAGGCTGCACTTCAAATCCTGTGTTCGCTTCTGGACCCCTCACTACAAGAGAGACACTGAGGTGATGGAGCAGGTCCAGAGAAGGGCAGTGGAGCTGGTGAAGGGTCTGGAGAACAAATCTTAAGAGGAATGGCTGAGGGAACTGGGGTTATTTAGTCTGGAGAAGAGAAGGCTGAGGGGAACCTCTACAACTACCTGAAAGGAGGTTGTAGGGAGATGGGGATCAGTCTCCCAAGTAACAAGCGATAGGACAAGAGGTAATGGTCGCAAGCTGCACAGGGGGAGGTTTAGATGGGATATTAATAACAAATGAATCGCTGAGAAGGTGGTCAGGCACTGGAACAGGCTTTCTCAGGAATGGGTGGAATCACCGTCCTGCAAGTGTTCAAAAACTGTGTGGATGAGGCCCTCAGTGACATGGTTTAGTGGTGGCCTTGGCAGTGCTGGGGTAATGGTTGGACTGGATGTTCTTAAAGGTCTTTTCCAGCCTATGATTCTGTGACCAGAGAGATGCCCAGGGGTAAAAGCAGCAGTCTGCCTCTTCTAGCACCCACCACATGCTACTGAGCTGCCCTTCTTGTAACCCCTCTGAGGAGTGGGGTCGAGGGAAGCCTTGGGTGGCATGGGGGAGTTACTGTCATCTGTGGTTTAGGAATGAGGCTTTGGGACAGAGCATCCGGGAATAATGACTGATAGGGGTGAGAGCAAAAGGGAACAAAAACACTCTTCAAGTAGAATGGGAAGATAGGTGAATAACCAATGTGCGACAGGTTTTATGCATATCCATCCATCTATCTATGTGCACTCTGTGTGTGATGTAATTTAAAAGCAGAACTACCCGAAGCCAAGAGGAAAAAAAACAAAACCCAAAAGGAATGGTGTCAGATTATAATATACCCCAGAACTAAAAGCAAAATGGATTATACTGACAAAAGGATAAAAGTACTGCCTGCAGCTAGCAAATAAGCTTGAGTCCAAAGGCAGTTCCAAATTAACAAGGCTGCTGTGTTTTATTCTACAAAGAAATAATAGCGTTCCCAAACCTTGGCTTCTATTATTCAAAGTCGCTGCTATTTTCTTTCTGAAGTGAGGAAAGAAAAAATGGACAAACAACAGATCCTGTTTGCCTCACTTAACTTATTGATGAAAGTGACATAAGAATCCGGGTGGAGTAGGGTAAAGCAGAGAACATTTAATCCAAAAGTTGCAACCTGCCAACACTGAAAGGCATAAATGGGACTTTCTTGAGAGGAAAGCAGATTTGCAGTGGACAGAACCATCTCTCCACAGTCCTGAATGTTCAGAATTTACACTGAGTGACCACTCAATGAAAATAAAAGAACAGAAGGAAATGACAAGGTACCAGTTCTGTTAGCTAAGGTATTATTGTCAGGCAAAAAACCCTCACCACCTTCACAATAAAATACAAGGAAATAAATGAGAAAATACAGTTTTAATGCATTTGAAATTGAAAAATTGCCATCTCCCCAGAATATAAATTCTGGGGAAAATGGTATCCATTTCAATGGAAAACAAACCCAGTTAATGGTTATGAAAATCAGAATTGAGAGATTCTCAGAGCTGGCATTGTGCACAAGAACTTTGAATATGCTTAATCAGAGTTCTTGAAAATGTAATGTACTGGGTAGGCTAGAATGCAATCCTAAACATGTCAGCTTAAATGCCTGTAAAAGGAGACAGAAGCAGGGATTTCAGAAGCAGGAAAGCACCTGGGGGACACAGACCTGGCGCGAGAGTTACCGGATGGACTTAAACCACGACACAGGCTGAATGAGATTTAATTTTGTGATCCTAAAATCCCAGAAAATAGGCATGAGGCATGCAAAAAGCCCCAACAACCAAACTGTGAATTTCTAATTTTGATTGTCTCTCAATTGCATCTTATATTTTTGTGTTATTTGCATTACTATTTTGAATTTGGTTTTAAAAAACCCCAAACCAAACAATAACAACTCATGTGGGTAACATTTTTAATTCATTCCTCTGTGGCTTTTTATCAATCACCCTTGTGCTAAACAGCTAAAGCATATAATTCAGCGCAACAACAGTGTCAGAGAATCATTGATGTCCTTCAAAAAGATGCAGGGAAACGCAGAATGACAAAGACGGAATAATTTTATTGCTTGCAACTGGAGGAAATGGATTGCTTGTATCTGGCAGCAAGCCAGGCTGGAATCTGAAATGCTGTTGCTGCTGTAAATAGGATGAAAGGGATTCATAATCCATCTCCATGCCCATTGTAGCTTGGAAAATTATAAGCAGAAGAAGCTATTAAAAACCGAAGCCTGAAACTGGAAAACCAACAGGAGAAAGCTTTACCAAATGTGGAAGAGACTTTTTTTGTGTTGATGATTTGTAAACTAATTGTCATGACAAATCATCTGGGACTTGGTTAGCAACTAACTAATTGTTAGTTACTGAATATAGGTGATACAGATGTTGAATTCATGCAGTATTCATGTTTAATATAGGTATTGCATATGGGTATTGAATTGTACTGAATACAGGCCTCTTGTTCAGAACAAGTGACATCTTGTCAGACTTCTCCATCAACTGCTCCATCCAGAGTGGATATTGTGCAGATTAATTGATGAAAGTGTGTTAATCTGAAACCTGTGATTAGGTATTTCAGGTGTTGTCCTCCACATAAGATTTGATACAGTGCAGATAAATGGTGTGGTATTTCAGATTCCTTGGACTGGACAAATAGATGAATCACCTGAGCAAGAAATAATGTTCTGCAGTTCTCTACTGTCTGTGTAAAGCAAGTCTGATGTCTTAACTGCTTGCTTGGATGGGAAGGTTGTTGAAACAGAATACTTCATTCAAATGCTGAAGTGGGAAGTAGAAGGCTCAAAAGGAAGGGCCATAGCCTCAGAGCTTAACTGAGGGGAGGGCTGCTTCAGAAAGGAGCGAGGAAACCTTCAATAGCTAAAGCAGGTCATAGTGTCATGTGGTTTGGTATTCCCAGAGGTACCAACAGAGATAAAGCCCTTGGGCTTATTCAGCTGCATGGAACCCATGCTCATTTTAATTGTTATACAAAATATCGATGGGAAATCCCTGGTGCGTAGGAAAAATGCTATTGATTTCCACTGTGCCGTAGCAATGTCTGTGGCATGCAGGATGGGAACTATTACAATAACTGTGTCTAATGTATAAAACATTCCTGAACTGCCAGAACAAAGATGATGTTCAGATTTAGGAAGGGAAAATCTTCATGGTATTACTTTCAATACCGTAACTTCCTGAAGAAGTGGGGACTTAAAAACCGCATGGTGATGTGAGTGAGGGAGCTGACATACTGCTGGCTTTAACCTTGAGTACACCATGATGTGAAACTTCATTGTGAGGTTCAGACTTAGACACTCAATCTCTGCAAAGGATCAAAGACTGGTTGAAGACAGCAGATTGAGTATGAGATGTCGAAGAAGATTCCTTTTGGCTTCTTCAGCCTCCACACTGTCTGATGTTTTCCCTCTGAACAGGCTATGTGATACTGCCTTGCATGTGGGAACAGATGCATGAACATTTATACACGCACACCAGAGGCAGTATCTTCCATCTGCACCTACAGAAAAGCTCTGTTCAATGTCCAGGAATTTATACTGGACATTGCTCCATATACTGGACATCCCTCCACTGCTATGAAGGAGGTCTACAATGTGACTAAGATCTCTGTGTTAGAGCATGAGCATGGATATAGCTTCTTCCAGCTGAAAGTTTTTTCCTTAATGTTGGTATATTCTCCTGCATACAAGATACGTTGTGCATCAGCACATGCTCCCCTCTGCTCTCAATTACCTGCAATCATGTAAACATGTTTTAAATTGTAATGCAAATCAAATTAAATCCCAGTCTGTTTTGGTTCTATAGATACTCATGGTCTCCTTGTACTTTTTAATGCATTTGTCAAAAGAAGCTGTGGTTTTGTTGGCAGCTGGCTGCTTTTCTTACTGCGTGCTGTCCTACCTTGAGAAATGAGAAGCCCAAGATCACTTTCAAAGCTTGTCTCCCATGCCCTGGACTCGGAAGTGACCTGAAATCTTTTCACTGTTTCTTTTCACAAGTGCTCCCAAGTCCTCTGCTGAAATGTGACAGCTCACCTTTACAATTTGGTCTCAGAATTTTTTGAAAGAATGTCTGTTGGTGTCACTTATACTATGGCTAGTTGCAGCTCAAGGGGATTTGCTTGAGCATTCTCTGACTGTGGTGGTGTTGGAACTGCTGTGGTGTTACTGACACCCCTTTTGTTTCTCTGACAGGCAACAGAGAATGGACTCCTGTGAACTCAGCTGAACTTGGAGATGTATGAAAGAAGCACATAGGGCATTGTTCATGGGGGACCGTTTTTAACAATACAATTTTCCAAGGCTGTGAAGCACTGAGATGTTAAGGGGAAGATGCAGTGCAATGAAAGAAACACTTATGTATACTTCACACCACTGGTTTTCAGAGATTTTATAAATTTGTCCAAATTCATTGTGTTAGTATACCTGCTTGGATTTGGAACTCAGAGCTGCCCAGCGGAGAAAGATTAGGTGAATAACAAAAGTGGTTGCTGGTGAATCACAGGAATATAATTAATAATGTGATGAATTAAAACTCCCACCTAATAAAAAAAGATGCTCCAATACTACAATGTGAAGCTGTAACTGCTCAGGTTGTGGATATGGTTGTATTTTAACAAGGTCCCAAATTCAAACAGGGCTGTTACTGATTATGGGCTATCAACAAGTATTTTGTAAGCAATTTCAATACCAAAAATGTCTGGTAAAGACTGGAAAGGTGGAGAAGATCCTGAGTAGATAAGTATTATGAAAAAATATTATTTGAAGGAGATATTCCAGTTAAGGACATCTTTCTTCAGAAGGCATATACATCTGGAAGGAAAATTTCATGCATACTGTTCAGAATCTGGTGTTTTATGTTAAATACTGCATTTGTTCTTGGAAGGCTTTAGTAGTGCTTTTCTAGAAAATCACTTTTTGAAGGACAAACGTGGTATCTGTGGACTTTGTTTCTGCTGCTTTTGCATAATCTACAAATTCATATTCACAATATGTGGATTAGTCTTTGACAAAAATGTAATGCAGTGGCCAAATAATTTTGACATATTCTTTAATCAAAAGAAATGTGTGTTGCTTCTGCACATCCATCTCTTCTGGCTTTAAAATTCATTTCCATTGCTTGGATGGCAAATGAATTTTGTTCTGTCTCTGTAGAGTTTAGTAATATAAATTATGTTGTAGGGAAATAAGGTCAGATGTATCATTAAAGCCAGTAAAGAGAATGGATGTTATATGAAAATAAATTTGGCTTTAGTGTTGAATGCGACTGCTTTAAAAGCATATGCGAGTGAGGGGGGAGAAGTGCCAGCATCTCAGCCCACAGTCTTACACATCACAAATTTGGGGTAGGGAGGAGGTAGGGATTTGTGTGCACTGAGAGGAGGGAGTTGAAATTGGGATTCTCAGGTTTATGGATGCGCCTCCAAAATCAAACAGAGGTAGACTGAAGTTACTTTTCCATGAGACATGTCCTGATCTGTCCATCACTGGGAAGGCTGAGAAGCCTGTGAGCAGAACACGTGTTCTGTGAAGCTTGGGCACCACTGATCAGGACAGCAAGCATTCTTGACTTTATTAGCTTAATTTGTCAAAAGCCTATAAAGGGTAAGTCTTTTACAGCTTGAGGTGTGTAAACTCTTGCAGTGTATGCATCAGCTTCCTGGAATTCTCTTGAATGGAATTAAGTAATGTTAAACCAATGTCCTTTTCATCCTCCCAGGATCTGCAATAGTTTACCTTTCTTTTTTTTTCTTTTTTTTTTTTTTTTTTTTTTTTTTTTTTTTGTTTAATAAAAAGGCTGGAATATTCTATTCTTCTTTTTGTGCTCCAGACTGTGCTTCAAGGATGCTTTGATTGATGAAGACTGCTTTCTGGACCTTTTCCCTTTCCTGTTTTTATAACTGAAACTGTCAATCCTCTCTAAAGACTTAGTAAACAGTGAGATCAATTGCTATGTAGCTGGCAGCAAAGCAAGGACAGTGACCGAACCAGTGCTGGGCTGCAGGTGCACAAACAGGGGAGTGATATTTCAGATAGTTTAACAAAAAACCTGGGCCTGCTCAGACAGATTGAAGGACTGCATGAAGGATGTTTACAAAAGCTAACGTGAGGCTTCAGGGGCTAGTTCTCTGAACAATCCATATCATCAAAAAAAAGGGAGAGATGCCCATCCAAACAGAGTGGGGAAGTAGGCTTCACTCTTACTTGCTTTATCACTTTCTGGTCACCATGTGGGGAGCCTTCTTTGTAGCCCAGCACAGTGACATAAATTGCCTTCCTGCTGGATACTCCATCTGAAACATGGTGAGCCAGCTACTAGAAAATGGGAGAAGGTGGTGATGGGGATGCTTCCTCAAGAAAGCATTGGAACTGGAACTGCGGATTTCACCTGTACCACAGAGCAGATTCTGCTCCTTTCCTTCTGTCCTGTGCCTTTTGGGATCTCGATTTTACTGCAGTTCTAGAACTGGAGAAGGGTCAGTTTGTCACTAGGGCTTTAAATCCATTTTAGTTCAAGTAATAAAACAATTATTGGAGGCATTGATTTTTGGTGTTTAGTCCAGTTCATTCCATGGCTACTACCAGGAAATACCAGTTTGGAGATGAAAGTGGCATCACATCTTTCTGTGTCACAAGGGAGCCCTGTCAAATAAGGTAGGCAGTTGTAGTGCCCACATGTTGGTGTCCACATTTGAAGAAAGGTGTTGAAAACCTCAAAAGGCTTCACCAATACATTCCAAGAATCACTGGGTATCCATAAAACTCAATGTTACAGGAAGAGACATGCAAGAGAAGTTTCAATGCAATAAAAGGTTGAGAAATTGATTAATAGTGAGTTCTGTTGTTCCTTATGGTAGATGGCTTTTCATTTAGCAGTAAAAAGGTGCAATGAACCCTGGTGGTTAGAAGTTAGGTCTAGTTTCAAGCAAGAAAGTTTGCATTTTTAACAGTGAAAGGGCATGTTTTTATCCGGATGAACTGCGGAATTAATGTGGGAGTTTCAAGTCGTGAGTGCCCCCAGCTGTCTGCTCTGCCCTGCTGCTGCAGGTAACTGCTCTTACAAGAGCCTACAGAAGGAGGTGAGTGGCTGTATCTCAGGTATTGCAGAGTAAATCTGGTATTTTCAGTCAAACTGGTCTTCACTGGTGACTGAACTGCTCTTCTGGGGAAGGAGGAATTGTATTGTGCTAAGTTAACATAGAAATGTTTGATGGAACTGGGGGGTTGTGTCTTCATTACACCGTAAGAACAGCCTGTAAGGCGTGGTTGACTGTGACTGCCTGTCACTTGGTGAAATAATTGTGCTGAAGCAGGCTGCAATAGTTCTCAAAAGCAGGATGCTGAAATTTGCTAACCCTTTGGTTTTAACTGGATCCTAGCTCCAAGAATATTTCCAGTCTGGACTAGCTTCCGTGTGCCAAGGATAGCTGGGTACCTGGGCCAGTGAGATAATTAGGTACCAATCACTTGAACATGACATGTAACTGAGGGTGCATAGGACGCATCATGCATCATGAATGAGTATTAACCTTAGCCAGCAATGCACCCTTGTGGCAAAGGCAGCCACAAGGCATCTGGGACTGCAGGAGGGGGACCTCTGTGAGCTGAGGGAAGGTGACCCCCTTCCCGTCTGCATGTTTGGTGTGCTGGAGCCAACTGTGGGCTCCCCAGTACAAGAGAGGCATTGACATACTGGAGTGGGTCCAGTGAGGGTGATGAAGAGGTTGAGGAATCTGCTGTACAAGTTGAGGCTGAGTAAGTTGGGACTGTTCAGCCCAAAGAAGAGAAGGCTGAGGGGAGCCTCATCAGTGCCTTACCATTAAGGTAAAAGGAACTAAGCAATGCTCAGAGCCAGGACAAGAAGTAATAGGCACATTTTGAATGACATGAAATTCCATTTAAACATAAGAAGACACTTTTTACTGTGCAGGTGATCAAAGACAAGAAGTTTGCCCAGGGACGCTGTGGAATTTCTATCCTTAGGGATAATGAAAACCTGACTGGACACAGTCCTGGACAATCTATTCTGAGCCTGCTTGAGCAGGTGGGGATTGGACCAGGCCATCTCAGAGGTTCCTGCAATCTCAGCCATTCTGTGATTTCGTGACACCAGAATGCTTATTAGTCTGCAAGGAGCAAGGGGGCTGATGACACCGGTCCTAATAAGATACTTCATCATTTGGCTTCTCATGTATGCAATGTTTTGCGTAGGATTTTTCACTGTGGCATCAGCACCCAATTGCTATTGACTAACTCCTGTTCTTCTGATGGGGTTCTTTCTCCATGTCCTACTGCATTTTAGGACTTGGCCACAAACTGAGAAATCTGATGGTTCTTTTGGTTCTTAGGTGTATGAGTTTGTATGTTGGGTTCACATCTGCACTAACAAAACTGAACATTTTTTAATCTCAACAGATGATCACTCAGTCTGTGTAACAGAACTGTTGCCTTTGTTGTTTTCCTCATTAGCAATTTGTATGTCATACATGCACACTTTCCATGCAGTAATGCTATGTTTTCATCAAGGGCATTGATGAACGTATTGAAAAATTCGTGCCAAAACAGATCCTTCTATAAGCTCACAAAATATGCATCCATTGGAATGAAAGCACTCCAACTGCAATCTATTTTTATGACTTAGTTGTTAACCAGTTCTAAAAATTATCCTTTAATGTGTTACATTGATTTTGTTTAAAGTTATTTCTTAATGCAAGATTATGTCAAATGTCTGATGAAGACACTATTTCAACCACAATCTTCATTATCAGTCTAATGCTTAATCTCATTAAAACAGTATCAAATTTGTTTGGCAGTCTGAGTTCCTGGGAAACCGTGTTGACTGACGCTGATAAATCTGTAATCTGCCTATCCTGTTATTAGTACCCCGTATCAGCATTTCTATTAGTTTGCTTGATGACACTTGCTGGCTAACGCTGCCTGTAGTTACCCAAGCGATGACATTTATCGTCCGCAAATATTGGTTCACCGTTAACTTTTTCTGTGCGAAGCCTGAATTCAGCTCACGGGAGTACCGCTGCAGCTCGCCCGGCAGCGGGAGCGCAGGGCTGCCTTCGCAGACCAGTTTGCGTTAACCGTTCCCCCTCTTCTTGGATGCGATGGAAGGGTTTTTGCGGCGGGCGGGCGCAGTAGCGCGGCGATGCTCTAGGTGGGGCTTCAGCCCCGGCAGAGGCAGCGAGCTGGCCTGTCCGCTTCCAAGAGAGCAAACCCAGCCCTTAAAGGCGGTGGAGGGATTTGGAACACCTCTGTCGCT
>JBCJKH010052424.1:0-27575 GCA_039877255.1 Loriculus beryllinus
TCCCACAACACATGGTTATGCCAGAGCTCAGTCACATCCCACAGGTTGTCTGAGCTGAAAGCTCTTGTCCAACTCCTGTGCCCAGCAGGAGTTCTCCATGGGCTACCTCCAGCCAGATTTCAAATGCTGGTAAAGCATCTTTATCATACAACAGGGCCCTAATACCTGTTTTTTGTAGTCTTTACATCTAATGCAGTTGCTCTTCGATGACTTGTAAACTGTAAGGAAAAAGGAAAAACAAGTTAGTTTGAGAAATTAAAGTCATGACTGACAAACAAATCAAGCTGAGGATCTCACAGTTGCCTGGATCTCTGGTGGGGCAGGGAGTCTCAAGCTTAATGGGGACATGCATTTTTGCATGACGGTATGAACCTTTTTGAGCTAGGGTAAAGCAGATTTGGCCTTTTCCTTGATGATAGTTTCAGGGTCTCCAATGTGTTTTGTGGAGGGTTTCTGGGGTGTTCAGGAGAACTGAGATCTGCTGTAGAAATAACTGTAATGTCTCAGGTGATGTCTGTGATCTGTCTGGGGTTTGGATTGCAGCAGTTGGGAAGGAATCAGACCAAGAGATGCTACCTTGGATAACTGCTGGCAGCTGCCTTGCAACATGCAGCCCATATGCTGGGAATGGGTCAGACAGACAGTGCTACCTGTAAAACCAGCTCTGAAGGGAAAGCAGGTTTATACAGCAGCCCAAGAACAGTGTATTTGGCAGAAGGGTATTGAAAACCATCCTCTGACATGCCTGAGCAATAACTTCTTCCATGGTCTTAGGGCTGTCAAAGATAGATGATGATGATTTGTCCATGAAGGGGGCAGTGTTTTACATCATCTACAGCTGACCCCAATGTTAAGGAAAAATGCTAGCAGAGAAAACTTCCCAGATCAGTGTGCTGTTTCCTCTTTAACTGTCTTACAGAGCAATTACAGAGCTCCCTGGCACTAGGCCACATCTCTCCAACTGCATCTAATTCAATCTCAAGCTTGCTTTTCAGCAGCAGCAGAAGTTGTCCAGATTTCCCCTCATTCATGGGGCTTAGGAGTTACTGTCATCAGTGTATTGTGCTCATTTACCCAAACCACCTGTGAGGGGCAAAAGTGAAGGGAGACATCAGAGTAGAGAGCTGGTCAGTGTGGGGTGCCCAGCTGCTTCCTCACGGATGAGTTGGCCCATGATGGTGGCACGAGCTGACAGGAGAGCACAGCGCTGGAGATTAATTGCATCTAATGAACATCACTGCAGCCCTCATAAAGGGATGAACACAGGACTGCCTCAGAAACTACAGCCCATTAACCCTCTGTGTCCCTCCAATGGAAGCTTTTTTTGCACCACATCCCCACGCCTGAAAATGAGAGAGGATTTCTGTGCCCACAGAAAAATGAGAGGTGAGATCCCAGCTCAGCTCACTCAGGAGAAACAGCCACAGCATCATGCAAAGCACTGATCCCGTCATGAGCTCCCAAACCCAACAGGAATTGGTATAAATCTTCCCCTTCAGGACAGCCTTCTTTAATAACCGTGGTGCAACCTCCTGGTTCCCTGAGCACTTACCCTGCACTACTGCAGCAGCTCTGCCAGCATAAATGAGTGATAACTCCACAGACCTTAGGAAGTACATGCTGTGTTTACACCTCTGAAAAGAGCCTGGGTATCTGCAACCTGGAAGAGCTGCATGAAGTGACTCTCTCCCCCTTTTTTTCTCTTTCCTTTCTGTAGCTCTTTCTTTGTCAGTGCATCTTTCATAGAAAAAGAAATAAATAACCTCCAGAATCAGAGCATTCATGTGGTGGGGCAGCTATTTGTGGTAGCCAGGAAAATAGCAGCAAACACTGGGTAGTTCAGTGTTTAAAAAGGTCAGTGGCTCTAGGTCACCCACCAGTTCTCTTTTAGCACTTTCTGCAGGGTTCATCAAGTTTGCCATCAGGTCCATCAGGTCAATGCACAGAAGAACAGAAACTATTCCTGTGACATTGTTCCATAGGAATATCCTCTAAGCCTTCAGTGAAAGTAGGGAGAGGAGACAGCATGGCTTCATACACAGAGGAGGAAACCTGAGGGCCTGAAGTATGAGCTGCATCTGCAACATCCCCACCATGGGCACGTGTGTTCAGTCTGTGCTTGGCTGTCTGAAAACCAGTGCCTTTTGCTGTGCCAAGCCGAGATGTGGGGAGAGCCCTGCTGGAATGCAGGCTCGGGGACTGGGAGGACCAGCCCTCTTGGTGGCTGTCCACACCAGGACAAAACAGAGGGATTTAAATGGGGTGTAAATGTCCACAAAATGAATGTTTGTAGTTTCAGGGGACAAAGGAAAACCCAAGTGACCTGACCATTTGAATTAAACCCAGGAACTGGCTTAGCTGGAGGAAGAAAGAGGGGAAGAAAAGTAAGCCATTGAGTTGTGACAGTTTGGTGGAAAATCACCACGGCTTTTCCAGCCTGTTTTCATGTCAGAACTGACCTACTTCTTTAAATGCTAAAGAGGTGGGGGCGTTACTGAGCTGCAGGGGAACCGAGCTATCCCAGGCTCAGCAGAACCATAATCTGTGGGAATTGTTCTTCTTTAAATCAGCCCAGACTGCAGTTGGGAAGCTGCGGCTGATGGATCTTGCTTTGTCTTTAGGGGAATGGACAGAGGATCTTTTCTGGAGAGCAGAGCACAAATGGGTGATGACAGGCAGCCCTGCGAAGGAAGGCTATGTACTGTGCGAGCCACACAGAGAGCTGGTTCTGGGCAGATTTCCGCCACTCGGAGACTGGTGACAACAGAGCTCACTAATTAGGGCATTAACAATAGAAAAAAGATCAATCTGCTTTGTGACACGAAGAAACCTGAAGGTTTATGCTGTGCCGTTTATTTGGATGCATTCACCTTTCTCTCTGATCAAACACAAGGCTAAGAAGTGCTTTCCTAGAAACCCCCAAGCTATAATCATTCCAAACAACTTTGCTCCATAAATCTTTCCTAAGGATTTCGATCTTGGATAGGAGACTTGGGATTGTTGTTAATATTTTTCTGAAAACAGGAGAGGATGCTTTATTCCACCTGGCTGGTTTTGTACTCTGAGACCATGGTCCATGGAATGACAGGAATGACAGTTCAGTTGTTCCTGAAGGGTTTCTACTGAACACATCCTAAATCATATAAGATAAAAAAGTGTTACATTTGGAACATTTATTGTTGAAACAATTTAAGTTGCATTTAAATAATGAAGCATGTAGAAATACATATTTGCTTATTTTATAATTTTTTTTACAAATATCATAATTATGTTCATATATAGATGAGAACAATATTTTAATCAATTTCAATGCATTGGTGTTGAAGTAATTTTGCTCCATTTATAGATATGTAATATATACTTTTATAAAGTAATATTTTCCTAAATAAGTTTTTACCCAAAATTCTTTCTAAAACTAAGCTTGTAAAATAGTTAAGTCCTTCCTCTAGTGATAAAACCCATCTATCTTTGACTAGATCAGTTTAGAGGGTGGTGTCTTTTTGTGTAAGAAACAGCCGCTCTCAAGTAGCTGAAGCTCATCCTTATTTTAGAAGATGGTTGTAAAAACAAAACAGACTATTGCATGCCATAAGTTTCCTTAAATAACGTATCCTATAATACAATCTCCAAGAAAATAAAAACAGGAAAGCCTTATGTGCAAGGGGAGCTGTGTAACTGAGATTTGCTTGGTTTGCTTTGGTTTTCTCTATGTATTACTGATAAAGAATGTGGTTTTAGGAAACTACAGGCTAATGCGTGGACACGGGAAAATGTCCTCTTACAATAAGCGAGAAGTCTCTCATTAGCAAACTGCTTGAGTGCTACTATAAGGCATTAGTGCAGCTGGCACAGTTCCTGAGAATAGAATTATTCATTGCCATGGTTACCCGTGCTAGAAATATTACCCTCTGCAATCACTGTAAACAAAGATCCTTTCACAACGGTGTAAAAATCAGAGCGCTTTAAGCAATTAAAGGAAATTATAAATCGTACAGAAGTTGAAGTTGTGCCTCGTAAGCACTGTGGCCGTTGGAACACTTGAAGGGTCTGAAAACCCTCTGCAATGATCTGATCCCCTCCCACCCTAAGTGACTTGGAAGCTCTCATCCACCACGAGAGCAGAGTCAGAGCCAAATGAGAGCCTCAACAGCATGCAAGCGTTTCCTTGGGTGGTACATCCTCAATGGAAGTCTGCTGTTCCCACACAGGAGTGTCTGCTGATAGCCACAATAGAGAAAGATAAGAGGTGGGAAGTTATCACACATTGCTGATGGAGCTTTCCTGATGAAGAGCATAGTAGGAGCTAATTTGCATCAGACCTTAAAGTCATCAGAGACAATGGTCCCTGGAGCTAGCGCAAGCTCGGACAGAAACAGCAGCCACAACTGGGCTCCGCTCCTGCACGCATACTTGGACAGCTGAATCAGAAGATACTCTGACCAGTGACATTGTGCAATGTGCAAATGCCCGGCTGTGAGCTGCTGCACACCGCATGAGGGCTTGTGTGTCCTTCATCTCCCTGTTGGACAGCACATGGTTCTACAAGTTTTCCACGCCTGCTGTGGGGCAAAGCGTAGTGTGGTGCTCAGGAAGGACAGCCCCCAACCCCAGCACATTTTGCCAGCATGGTTCTGGCAGTGCTGTGACCTGTGACACTTCTGAAAAGCATCTCTCTTTTTCAGGGTGCAGAAGAGGAGACTTAGGGGGATCTCATCAATGTATCTGAAGGGAGGACGAGAAAGGCTCTTCTTAGCAGTGTGAGTGACAGGACCAATGCGCACAAACTGAAACACAGGAGGTTCCCTCTGAACATCTGGAAATACGTTTTTACTGTGAGGGTGAACAAGCTCTGGAACAAGTTGCCCAGGGAGGTCTCTCTCCTTAAAAGCCATCTGGGCATGGTCCCGGGTGACTGGCTCATGATGCCTCTGTTCAGCAGGGGAGGTGGACCAGACAACCTACAGCGGTGCTTTCCTACCTCAGCCCCTTTGTGATCCTGCGGCTATGTAAGGGACATCCCAAGGAGACCCAGGAGGAGAGGGTTCACCAAGGCAGGGGCTGCACTAAGGCAGATAGGGGCTTTGCTGAAAGGCCCTCAGGACACTGCTCTGGGACCAAAACCTGCCACTGAACAGAGCCCATAACAAAACCTTGTTAAATTGACTAATGTGTCTCCCATGGGATACAACATCTAATGAGCAGACTTTGGCACAGGGAGGTTTACTGGAGAGCCAAGGCAGCAGCTTTCTCCTGCCAAGATGCTGCTAAAAGTGGCTGCTTGACGCCCTGACCATGGTACTACCCAGCTCTCCAACACTGACCCCTGAAATGCAGATGAATAAACCCAGCCAGGAGTTGTTAAAAATTACCAGAGCACGAAGCACTGTGTGATGTGGAAACAAATACTTTCTGAGTTAGGTTTCCCATTCCTCCATTCCATAATGCCATGCTCCTGGTGCCTGCCAGGCAGGAAAGAAAGGTGTAAGCCAGGGAAGCATAGCCCAGCTGTCTCTGCCCAGAGCAGGAGGAAAGCTGTGTCAGGTCAGCATCGTTCCCAGTCCTGGCTGCTGACTGGAGGCCTGGAGATCCCTTTTATCTCCAGAACAATGTCGCTAAACAAATTCAACTTTTTTCTTTCAAAATACGAGTCATGCATGAGCAATGAGGCTGTTTCAAACAACCTCATGGCAATACAATATACCTCAGCAGGATGCTCTCTTTCTCTTACCTTTATTTCTTTTTGAAACTACTCAATTAAAAATTGATTACTTAGCACCTAAAATTTCCTTGGCATTTCCCTTGCATCTGATAAGGTGGGTTTTTTCTTTCTCCCTTTGAGTGAAGCATATTGAATGTTATAATAGCCACAGGATATTCCTGAAGCAAAGAACCTCAAAATATTTACTGCAGGACTCATTTCCTTGCTGGTAATAAGCCATACAAACAATTTGCATCAAAACAGAGACATATCACTACCTGAAGTTACAAAGATTCCTCTTCTGCCAAACAGCCACTGCATAATTATCCACAATAGCATCTTCATGTGTCTTTGTAAAATACCTCCTCTGCTGGCAGCTGTGGACAGCAATAGACTGCTTAATCATGTAGGTCACCAGTTCAACCAATATATCAGTTCCTACATTGCTCTTCTCTAGAGTCATGGCACCACGTTGCTCTGCAGGGCTCAATACCTTGCTCATCAAATCCCAAGGACAGCTACCTTCTGGCTGCATAGTGAGAGCAATGGATAACTGCTGCTGCCATCCCTAGTAGAAAGTGGGAAGTGAGGGAGGAAGCAGAACATGCCTTTATGACTGGTTTTACTTCCTACTCTGGTGTTTCTTCAGTTAGTTTCATGAAAGTGAAGAGTCTGTGGCCATCAGGAGGTCAGAGCTGTGCAGGACACTGCAGAAAGGCCACCTGTGGCAAGGCATCTTGCGAGCATCTGTAGCCAGGGCTAAGGTATATCAAGAGGCTCAAGATTTTTTTAGCCCCACATTTTCCTCCTGCCATTGGTGAGGAAGGATTCCCATCACAGGGCTTCAGCTGAGGAAGGACTATAACACCTTTCTACCACTGCTCCATGATGCCACCAATTCCCCTTGCTGCCCTTCCTTCCCAGCTCTTTAAACCCTCATGTGCAGAGGCCCAGACACACCAGCACCGTAGCCAGCAGGAGGAAAAGGCAGCCCCATCGCTCCTCTTCAGCCATATCCTCACCCTGGGTATATACCACTGCCATCCCATCCAAAAAATAACAGAAATTGTTTTTTTTTCCCCTCTTCTCATTCAGGCTATGGCCACATCTGCACCTAGTGAATCTGTGCAGGATGAGGTGGATGAGAGAGCACTGCCATTGCACCATGCCCCTACCCACTTCTCAAACCACAGGCAGTGAGGTAAAATTTGAAGGATTTGGCCACGTGAAACCTTTCCTGTAGAAGGATCACAATCCCCATTTAGAGGTGAGAAGAACAAAGAGGTGGAATTTTGTGTTGAAGGTCGCAGAGGACACCTGTGAAACAGTATCACAGCCTGACTCCAATTCCCTGCCCTGTTCTGCAGCCATGTTAAACAGCCCTGTAACAGTGCCAGGGAGCCTCAAGAAGCCCTGCAGAAAAGCCCTAGGGAAGAAAGAGTAAGTGCAATGATGCAGAACAAGACAAGGAAACAAGCAGCCTGCAAACCTCAACAAAGTGGTCCTTTCCTCTGCTTTGCAGCTCAGGCAGGGGCTGTCACTGGCACAACAGAGCCTTAGTGATCCTCACTGCATGGGGGCATTGCTGAAGCAGGGAGAGGGCATTTCTGCAACAGCTATGGGAGCTGCAGGTTGGTAACCTCCCGAAGAAGCATTACATCGCGTGCTCCTCCACATCATCCAAGTGGAGAAAACCAGATGTGACAAGGTAACACTGAAATGAAATCCCAAGGGGGGAAAAGAAATCAGGGAGCTTGTTAAGAAGCCTGCTGACATCTGGAAGGCAGGAAGAGGCATGCATCTGTGAGAAAGTGGCATCTCTGGGGGAAGCCTGGGTGCTTGTGGCTGGCACAGCAAGAGGAAAGGTTGGGGTGTAGCTGATGGGCCTGCCCTTCCCTCCAAATTGCATCAGAGGGTGATGGGAGAGTTGATTTTCATTTGCACACACTTCAGGGTAAGCACAGGATCTAAAATAACCACCTCATGCTGATTGTTGTCCTTGGCAGGAAAAGTAACTTAGTGGCCCAGAGGGTTTAATTGCAGGTACAAGGGGGAAAATGGGAGCACATTGGGCTCTTGATTTGCTAATAGGAGTCTTTTGTGCTGCTTATTATTTCAGAGCCATCCCCTAGGTCTTACCCCTTTACTCCTTAGTTGCCATGAAAACATGTGGTCTTCCTTGACTATGCATTTTATTTTTCAGAGGTAAGAACCGTTCTTTTTGAGCTTTCACTAAGCTTCCATCATTGCTGCTAAATCTGGGGCATGGAGAAGGAAGAGGAAACCTATGCCATGGTAACAGATGCCTTTGAATTAGTTACTGGTTTTTTAGTAACTGATATTTTCTGTAATTGAGCCCAGAGAACACCAGCTTCACAGTGGCCTTCTCTTATGGAAACGAAGTACAAAAGGCTTTTGCTTTTGGTTAGTCATGTAAATCCTCCGATGAAGCCTATTCTAACAGAAGGGTAGTAAAAGGCTGTGCTATAAATAGTGCTGTGTGTTTGCCTGCACTCAGGCAGAAATGTAAGGTTTCATCGCTTGGATTGAGGGTCTCGGTCGTTTCCGAGCCAGGGGCTGACATTTGCCTTTATGCTTGTGCTCTGATGTCTGTTTTGTTTTCTGATACAGTCATTTATTTTAAGTTGGTTTGAATACATGCTACATCTTGAGAGAGAATTAAGATCCTGCATAGACAAGTTAACTGTCTAATCTGGTCCAACTGTTTTCTCCTAAAACTTTCAGATTTATGGGTGTTTCTATCAGACCCTAGGGAAATAAATATAAAAATACAGGCAAATTCAACATCACCTCACCCCTGAAAAAGCAGACATAGGCAGCTCTGCAAAGGTCGCAGGCACCATTTCTGTATATGAGCATTTCTTACTGATTTCAATGAAGCTGTTCAGACACAGCAGCTGTGTAATCAGACCCTAAATCTGGCATGATAATGACTGGATATGGTCTAATTGGAAGGATCAAAAGATCAATTTGTTAACATGGGGGAAAAAAAAGACATCTATAAGCAAAAGAGTAGCAGGACTGATTTCTTCACTGTAAGAGCTGCATTCTTGTTTGATTTGTTATCTGTCAGTAAACAAAACCTATTTGTGCAGAATGTGAGGGGTAGAAATGCCAAGACAGATAATCAGAGTAAATAAGAAATACTCAGAACAATCACTTGATTTTTTACCATAATTCTTCTGATTCTCTACATCATTTTAGTAGAACAGATGTTTTTTTCATGTCCACCTTTGAATGCAGCCAGTACCTTCAAAGCCATAATCAACAGCAGGTTTTTCACTATTCATAATTATGAAGACAAATTTATCTTTATCTATTCAAGCCTATTTTGTTGCAAAATTAGGTTGTCTTCATCTTTACAGGTGAACAAACGGAGGTGGGGAGAACAGGGCCTGTCTATGACTCCCACTGTGACACATGGGAGTGTAGACTCAGCCATGAGAACACTTTTGAGCCTGTCTGGTGCAGGTGTTTAAGTGATAGTGAGGTTCTATCAGAAAACCTCAGACCACAGTTCTGAGTAACACCACAGCTCAGGGCAGCTGGCTTTGGATCAGACTTTAAAATGTGGTACCTGCAGCCTCAGACCTCCCTGGTCTGGCCAGTGTTTTATTGGCAGGCAGAAGCCCTCCCTTCACTTTGGTGGCAGCCCTTGGCTCCAGGTCTTCTCACCCGGGATTCATGTGGCTGCGTAAAGCCACTCTGTGACGGGTCTTTACATAAACACGCAGTATCAGCATGGGTCATTTATTAGTCTTTGGAGCAGCTGCGGAGAGTTGTACTTCAACAGAATCCTTGCATTTGTCTTGTTCTATTTAAAATAGTAGCTGTGGGACTCCATCTAAATCTTTTTAAATATATTCATTTTTCTTAAGCTGGAAAGAATACACATATTGGTTGAGGGCAAGTCTCCTTCATTAGTCGGAACAGGAGACCTCCTGTTCCCAAGAGAGAATATCGAAGCTAAGGATCTTTGCAGAGCAAAAGGGGTGATGTGCCATTAGAGATGAAGCAGGTTCTTCATCCTCAGCTGCCATAGCAGCATCCATGGTTGCTGAAATAACCCTTTGCAGAACCTTTGTGCCTCCTTCCCATCCCCCCCTCGGGCCACTGTGTAATGGCTTTAATTGGAAGCAGATGTGCAACGTGGTAGGTAGGAGCCGGCATCTGCTCAGTGTGAGCTCCTAGTAAATGGCTCCTGTACAATCACTCTGAAAGGGTAAAATACTGTGATTCAAGGGAAAGGCTTTAAAATGAAAGTAGTACCCACTCATAGTCAGTTGACTGGTCCCTTAGTCCTGCCAATATTCCTTACCAATTATTAGGAGTCAAGAATATTCTCTTCCCTTTCTTGCTTGATAGGTTTGCAAATTGGATGGAACATGCATCTTCAATGAATGGGTCACAGGGAGATTTCCAGGTCATCACTCCCATTGCAAACACTTCTCCAATAAGGTGGCCATAGAGATGTACTGTCAGGAATGACCAATTTGGGGTTTAATTGGAAAGCGACTTCTAGCCCAACATTAGACACTCAGTCTCTTTGTCTTGATTTCAAAAAGAATGTTTGGGCCAAGTTTCCTGGTTTCAGGAGACTTTTAAATTTTTCCTGTCACAGTGGATCTGCCAGACTTCTGTAGCCTGGTTTTGTGGAAGGTGTTAACAGCTGCACCACACAGCCTTACAGTTATCGAGATTCATGGGGTTGCTGTCCTTTTGCCCTGCACTTCATCGCAACCCCTCTGCCCCCAAAATCCCAGTAGCTATACTTGAACACAAGCAAGGTAATCACTAGGCAATCTTCTGCAGCAGGGAATAATTTAAACCACAACTCTTCTGTGTCCAGATACATAGAATAAGAGATACGAACATGCAATATGGAACACAGGCTGAGAAGGCCTGAATGTAAAATTGCTTTTGCATTAAATCAATGGAAAAACTTTTCTTCAGCCTCATTCCAGCTATTGGAAAGAGGAGTTATGCTTTTCTGAACATAGGAACACTTTATAATGTGTCACCATGTCCTGCTCCTTACTTTCATAATGAGATTTTCAGACCTTCTGCTTTGCTGTTCCTTAAACACTTCTGAGCAGATTTTACTCCAGTTCTTATTCTGGCTGGTTCAGTACCTTCCATGGACAAGTAGTAACACAGAAGCCAGAAGACCAAAACTCATTTATAAAAGCCCTTCTCTAAGTAAGGAATTTAGTCTGAATATTCTATGATGTTATTAGTCAGACTGCTGAAGGCATTTCTACATAAAAATGAAAGTGCACACATGCCCAAGTATTCTTTTTTTCTGCTATTTTGGAGACATAATTCCTTAATGTCTTGCTTTCAAAAGCCTAGTATTTTCCAGTGCACTGACTAGACTGGCTCTATCTCTATCTCTGTTTTGAACATCAAAAAGTAACCTTCACGTTCATCAATGAAAAGTGACAACTGATTTTATTAACCTTATTCATTATAACACATAATATGACAGTGGGAATATTTTTCACTGTAAGATTTCTGAATGGAAGAAAAGTGCAGTTAGTCTGAGTTCCTTACATTCATTAGAAGCAAGACTATTGAAACCATCAACATTTACAATGACACATAAGCAAACACCAGAATCAGTGCCAATAAATACACAGAGTACCAAAATAAATATTTACAGAATTAAAAATATAATAAACACTGATTAGTATATCCTTGTGAACTGCCAGGGAAGAAAGACATCTATTGCTATCAGTTAGGTTGTAAGTACGTGAAGGATACAGTGACTCAAGGAGACATACTCATCAAAGTTTGTAGAGGTGGAAAGGAGCAGAGTGTGTCTAACAGTCTGTTGCAGAAACACCGCCCGGAGCCCTGTGAGCTTTCACTAAAAGAAAGTTGGTGCACACAGACTCACCAGATTATTGTTAACAAACTGTTCAGGTAAGAAGAGCAGGGAGCTCTGGCTTTACTCGCTCATTATCTTGAATATGTCATATGCTACCTTACTGGAGATTGCTGACACAAAAAATACGAGGGGAAAATTATAATTAACAGTGATCTGTCATCTGTAACACCTCTCGCAGAAACAGGTTAAGTGACTTCTAACAGGACACATCTGTCCCAAGAGCACTGTTTTTTTTGGATGCAGTGCGGAGCAATCACTGCTATGTTTTCCTCAAGCACACCATGATATTTAAGCAGAGCTGGGCTGCAATAAAAGACTGAAGCCATGCTGCGTTTCCTGGACTTACCGCATCTGTATTTTCCACCAACCACATCCATTCCTCCTCCCCCATTTCACAGGGCCACAAGCTTCAACACTAGAGCTTTCCTGAGACAGTCTCGGCTGACAAACACAGCAAGGAAAATTCAGATTGGGCCAAATTATGGGATCTTCACTTAATA
The DNA here is from genome assembly GCA_039877255.1 of Loriculus beryllinus. Taxonomy (NCBI): domain Eukaryota; kingdom Metazoa; phylum Chordata; class Aves; order Psittaciformes; family Psittacidae; genus Loriculus; species Loriculus beryllinus. The sequence continues at coordinate 12,110 of JBCJKH010052424.1, forward strand.
ACAATCAACACCACTAATAGATCCACTGATTTCCAAGGGAATACTTGTGGACTGAAATACTACCCAGCTGTTGCAATCTGTCCCATGGCAGAGGTTTTACTTCAATTTTACACAAAGGCAATGGCTTCCTCTTCTGCAAAGCAGGAGAACATTGCTTTTATCAAGCCACATGCTGCAGAAATTCAATTGTACTCTACCTAGGACTTGGTGGTGCTACTGCACAGTGCAATTTACACTCCATTTCCACTTGTCCTTGGGCTGCAAGGGTGCAGCCAAGTGCTTGGGTCTTCACACCCCTTTGGCAAAATGAGGATGGAAGAGCACTGAGAGGCCATGGGTTAGTGCTGGACCACAGAGGATTCGCGGAAGCCTCTGTGCTACAACTGCCTTCAGAAACGAAGGCACTGGGCACTGCTCAGGTGTTGATGAGAGCAGTCACACTGTAGTCTGCAGCAGAAGTAGTGGCTTCAGCACACTCAGACTCACAGAGTCTGGCTCCTTAGTGTAACACAGCAATATGAGCATCAACGTAAGAAAAGGAGCCAGATTTTACAGGCTTATGTTTTAACTCTCTTTCTTGACAGGACCAGTGGTCCAGCCCTTGCTTTCATCCTATCTCCCATTGAGCCTATCAACCCTCCCACCCCAGCACAGCACCAGCACCCTGGCTTTCCCTGCTGCTGTTCCACCTGGCAAACGCCAGATTCCCCTGGTGACACTGCCTTGCTCCCTCAGTCCATGGGGTCCCTTTGCTACCATCAGCCAAGAAACATCACCAGATCTGTAGCTTTCACATTTCAAGGTCAGGCTTAATTCAAAGCAGATGCAGCAAATTTCCTTTTATGAGCACATTATGTTCAAAGCTTCCAATTCATCTGCAGAAAAAGCCCATGGAAACAACCTGATACTGAAATAGCAACAGTTTTGATGGAATATCACCCAAAATAATAAAATTCTGTTAAAAATTTTACCATTCAGTCCCTACATACTGTTTCCCTAAAACCAGATTTAAAATGTGGCTGTGTAAAAAATTCAAGGGAGGCATCATTAGTTACCACATCAAAAGACATGAACAACAACATAATAAGCAGGGGAGTTAGTGCTCTGGAAAGAATCTGATCCTGGTTTTGCCATCACAAGTTAAGTTAAGGAAGGCAGTGATTGTGTTAGCTTTAATTTCAACATGCTGAGTACTGGAGTTATGTACAGGAGTGGCTGCTTGTTAGAGGGAAAAACAATGGAAAGACATATTTTGCACTCAGATCAGTGAAAACACTACTACAGTAATATAAAAGACTGCACAATCACCTGAATAATGCTCATCTTTAAAAAAAGGGAAGACTTAAGAAATGCTTCCTATTTCCTTAAGGTGAAGAGATGAAGGACCCTCACCAGTTCTTACTGGAGTCAGTGGAAGCCTTGCCACAGGAGAACAGGACTTTGGAAAGAGATTGTCATGTTGGCAAATGCCGGTTTTCTAGCTTTGCAGCCATAGAGCATTGCTTGGATGTGATGTTAAAGTAGGCAAAGCAATTTTCTTTTAGCCATTGCTACAAGAAGCCTTTCAGCCTGGCAGTTTAAACTGCTTGCCCTGTGAAGTACATAATCAACTTTGGTTCTAGTTATTTAAATACGTACAGAAAGGAAAAAGAAAAGCAGTTCTTAGAGATAATCTGAGCACAGTCTCCATAACAAACAGCATCTGAGCTTTCCTAAAACAGCGACATCCTTCCTGCTAGATTTGCTGAACTGTCTATGACAGAAAAGTGGAGAGATATAATCCACTCTATGCAAAATATCACTCAACATCCTCACCCACATGTATGAGATGACAGAGAAGAGATCTCCGTTTTAAAAATCTTTGCTGCTTGTTTTGAAGGTGAATTAATGTTTTCAAGACCAAGAAGCAGGAGAAAAGACTTTCTGAAGAACGCACTGGCAGCAGCTCCTTTATTTTAGTGCTGGAAGGCTAGATCAAGAATCTCAGTTTCCCAAGCAACTACAGTGTGGCTGACAGGGAATGAGAGACATAGAGGAAAAAATAAAGGGGGGTCCCAAGCAACAGTACTCACTGTTTTGGATGGAGAAGCCCTCTAAGGCAAGAGAGACTTTAACAACCTGCTTTTGCAGGAATAAAGGACCCCAGGACGTGGCTTGAGTGTTTATAGCTCTTATTCCTTTGCATATGACAAGTTCTTCCATTTCTCTCTACGTGAAATGGACCTAGGAAATGCCAAATCAATGCTGACCATTCCTAGCCAAGATGCTCAAAAGGAAGACAAGATGTGAGCTCATGATGAGCTAAAAAATTCCTGTGAGCCAAATTAAAAATAAACTGTCCCCTGAACACAAACAGCAAGGCAGATTCAGATGCCTCCCACTCACAGTGAACAGCACCGGGACTCATGACAAGGAAATCCAGCCCCCCAATGGAAGAGAGGGGGATGTTCAGTGGGAACAAGTCCCAGGCCGCTGAAGACAACTGGCAGTGTATTCTCAGCATTGGATCTCAGAAGGGTCAGTTGTTGTGCAATTCTGCTCAGACACGTGGGGTTATATCATCGTGATGAAAACATCAACAAAGCAAAGGCAAAGAAACAACAAAAAAGGGAAAAAACAAAACAAAAAAACCCAACGAAACAGAAGCTGTCACGTGTAAGCTCTGCCAAGACTCATCTCTGCAGCATGGCTAAGTCAGTATCAATTTGTTTTTCCAAGACAGAAGCCTCAGCCTTTCATATCAATAGCTATGAAAATACATTTTCAGGCCACCTTGCTTAGAGTCCCCCATTGTGGCTGTTAGACAACCATCTGCCTTGCAAGTGGCTATTGTTACTGTGAACTGTCTCTTTCATTCCATTATCTTGCTGAAAAGCCTTTTCTGAAAGTAGTCCATTAGAGCAGGGAAAAAAAAAACCAACTCAGATTATGGTCATGTAGCAGAATCAATGGTTCCCTTTGATCTGCAGGCTCAGTACTACAAATTTGAGAAACAACAAGGTTTTGCTTTGCTAAGCAAAGCCTGCTAATTTGGCTCATCTGCACTTATAGCATCTTACTGAAAATGCCATCTGTATCAGACGTTTTGAAGACTTTGGTGCAATATTCGCTTAGCTTAGATAAATAATTCAGTTAAGAGTCATTAAAAAATAATCAGTGAATTAATTTTCATAGTGTACATCTATGCATGTAAATTTTAAAATTCAGTCCTCTACTAGCCTGAATGGTGGTGAGGATATTCACAGTGGATGAAGGGAATGCTGGTGATTGATGGAATAAGACTGAACATAGGGTGTTCTTATCCTAGTCATGGAATTTCTTCTGAAAGCTACTACGTGTGTTTGAGTCCTATTACTGGCAAGAGCAAAATGCATATGCACCACAGAGAAAATAAGACCCTTTATGTCTGTTGCAGGCCACACATATAGTACAGAAAACTTAACTCCTATCATGACGAAAGAACATCACTTCATGCAACCAAAAGGAAATCTTTTGTGCTGATATATAGGACAGGAATGTATACCACTGAAATCACTGTAGATAGCTATAAAACACTACACAATAGATAGAAAAAAATCCTAAAAACATACAAAATTTACCAGTAGTGACCTGAAAGTGCAAAAAGTACACATAACTAAATGCCAAGTCCTGATCTATAAAATCCTTTATCAATGACATACAAGCTGATCATTACAAAGCATCAAGACCACAAAATAACAAATAAAACAAAGAAAAGTACTCTTTAAGAGAATCAAAACAACAACAGCATTGGGAATGTTATCTTTGGGACTCAGAACACCATTTCTACCTTGATACCTACCAAAGCCAAGGAAAATATATGCTTGAACAGGATAAAATAAATAGGAATGCAAACAACCACAGAATGCCTCAGGACTATCACCTCTTTATGTTTCAGCCTTTAAATCCAGCAAGCCATTAACTGTTTGTTCTTAGGCATCTCACAGTATTTTTCAGGGATCTTTCAGGAATTAAATATAGCTCTAAAGGAAGCCTTTGAACCTCCTCCCAATGATTGTTTTAGGCATTGTGTGGAGCTATACAAATATATTTGTAGGAAAATTGTAAGCCCTAGTAAATATTAAATTTTCTATCTGCTTTTGAAATAAAAAACATAGATGGCTTAAAGACAAAAGTGAGTTCTATACATACAAAGTTAATCTGAGCATTAAATTGTATTTTTACTCTTACACAACCATTACCCTGAATCAACGTCAGTATGTCGCAATGATTCAAAACACTGACGCCCAACTACAAGCTACTTTCCCATTTTCCCTTTAAGGATATGATTGTCCTTAAAATATGTACATAGCAAGCAGCCGAATGAACCGCCAAGAGATCTGCAAAGTGTACTTACACTGAGTATGCCATAGAAAGCTTGGGAGCAGGGCTGGGGAGCACCTGCCTTGGGCAAGCATCACAGCCGCCCTCCCATCCTGCGCTCCCAGCCAGCCCAGGGCTCCCCGCTCTGCACCACACCGAGGAGGAAGCTGCCCACTAGCATGCAGAGGACGGAGGTAAAATGGGTCAGAAAACAAAAGGAGAGAGAAAAATGAGGGGGAAGCCAAAGCATTTTAATAATGATTCATGTTAGTCATTACGTGAGAGGAAGCTAGTCTACTGTCACTCTATTGGTTTCTCAATACGGACATGCCACAATGCAAACAAAATGCTGATGCTGAATAATGTGCCATACACGGGTCCTGTAGAGATGGCAGCTGGTATCTTCTAGTGGTTTTAAAGATGAACCACTCCTACTACCTGTACTCAGTGCTTCCAGTTTCTATGGTAGCACCCCAAGCTCACCACATCCTCCTTCCCTCTCAACTTCCAGTACCCTGTAAAATCTCTCTGCACAACATAACAAAATGGGGAATTGTGATTTTTCTGCAGAGTTGTCATGCAAGGAAAGATGTGTCCCTTACAGTCAAATGAAAACAAACAAACAGAAAATGGAATGTTAGGCTTAGGGCTGAGGACCAGGATAATATTCCACATTCTGTACTTTCATCCTTTTGAGGGTATTTCAGCTTTAGCTTTCTAAAATGCACAAGCAGAGTCAGGCCAAATGCGAATCCCTTTCTCAGGCAAAGGAAATCACTGCCAGCATGTCTGGAGACAGATCCATAGCACATGCACTCCGCCTGTGTGCGAGAGCATGCATGAGTGGCTGTGTTCATGAGTGTGGTGTGCGCAGGTGTGTGTGTGCCTTCACCTCACTGCACATAACCCAGGAGGAGGTGCATCCTGACTACACATGCATATGTACAACACGCCTGTGTGAGTAGGCATATAGAAAACCACACACATACACGTTAGAAAGAAAACATATAAAATAACCTTCTTTGAAGTGTATTAAGGTTCTTACTCAAACCATGAAAACAGGGACTGATCAGGAAAACACTTTTACCCAATTCAGTGGGGCGTTGCAGCTCAGTATTAAATCCTGCAATCATTTCAGAACTAGATGCCAATTTTACCCTAGTGACTAGAAGGTCATTTCCCCAGTGAACCACACATATACATATATACAATTCTTATTATGGCATTTCCTAGCTTTTTATGGTTTATCTTTAACCTTAATATCCTTCAAATTTATATTCTGTATATTTATTTTCCTTTCTTTTCTTTCCATTTAAGAGACAATAAAACCAACTGCTATGTAAGATCAGACCCATTAGCTTCAATTATGTGAATTTAGGATTCTCTGCATAATATAGACATGTATATTTTAAAAATGTATATTATTTTTCAGATACACTGGACCATATATTTTATATTAACTGTGGTCTGATGATTAAATACTTATATCAAAATATTTTGTAAATACATAATATTTACCTTTAGACTTCAGTGATTTTGGAGCTTTTTCAGTGTATCATAAAAATATGTCCTCAGGCACATTAAAACCTTAATAAATTTCTTTGACATATTGTCAATGCCCACGTACAGTAGCCACTATTCAAAAATGTCCTGCCCATTAACACATTTCTCATAAGATCCGAGCTCATCAGACCATTTTATGTGTCATTAGCTTACCATATTTCTTTTTCTCTCTTAAAGTAAAATTATTCTGACATTATTAAAAATGAAAATAAAAAACGAGAACCCAAACTTTCTTTAAATAGTCAAAAACTAATTTTATATATTTTAAAAAATAATAATTAAAAAACATGTTTCTCTCCTGGGTTCCTTCTCTGTAAGGTTTAACCCCAGAGCAACTTTGTCCAAACCCCTGAAAATAGAGGTTTGCAGTGGCAGTGTTGGCAGAACCTCAGCTCTGACTCATGGAATGTGCCACTGGAATAAAATCAGCACTTCAGATTTACTTATCTGGGGATGTATGAGCCCATACAAAACAGAGTTTTGCTCTAATTTAAGGTACTTACACAAAGTTCTATCATTTTAGAACTGTAAAATTATCTACCTATAAAAACTAGCTCTTGCTTAAACTCTAGATAATACAGACAGGTGATTTTTTTCAATATAAAAATCTGTAGCATTGAGTAAATCTGCTAAAATATGTATATATTTACATACGGCGAGCAAGTTACGGTATAAATGTGAACAGTGTGTATATATTGGCATTTAGTAAAATGTTTCCCTGAACTTGATTGTATGTGTTATTGGACAAGTATCGATGTAAACATCTGAACCTACGTCAGGTGTCTCTGTTACCAATTTACATTAGACCAGATCAAAACCAACCAGACAGACAGACGAACAAAAATGTGTTTCCTGTTAGACAAGTCCACTTAACTCCTTTAGTTATCTACTGCACACAAGTCAATCAAGTCTGCTGCTGAGCAGTGCTCTCCTTCCTACAGCAGGTAAAATACCTGTTAGGGTGGCTGTTTTTTTGCTTGCCATTTTTTCCAACATCTTGCAGAGCAAACGTAATTCTGGGAGTCAGGCACCCACCTTCCACTCCTCCCCCAGAAACAATTAAAAGATTCGTGTATTGGAGAGCCTTTCGAGTCGCTCCTTTTGTAACTGTACCCTCAAAGAACTCATGGCACTGCTTTGCATGAGGAAGGATTAGGCTCATAATCCAAGTCCTGCTTCCAAAAAGGCATGTAAAAATGAACCTCCCCAGTGTTTAGTGCTGCAGAAAAAAGATACAAATGTAAAAAAAAGTGCTCAAAAAGAAGTTGACTTTTTATATTCTGCCATACAGTCTCAAAAGAAGGGATTCAGAAGTGCAGGCCCGTAGAGTACGGTGAAGTAAGCCTTTTTAGGTTGCCTTTCTTTAAGGTGATGCAAAACTAATTCATTATCTGTGGTCTCCTACACAGACTTTCACACGACCACCTTGCTGACCATCTTTGTTTCCACCTCTTATTCAACTACTTTTTGGCACTGTCGTGGTACGTGGCAGCTTTCACTGTTGTCCCTGCTAAGCCCCTGTTACTGACCCGCCGTACCAGTACTTTAGAGACAGGGATTTTTGTTCTGTGCATCTCGCTTTTGGCCAGGTGATGGTGTGCGACGTGATGGCTGTTACTGGTATCTGCTCCATGGCTGGCAGAATGCGACGAAAGGTGTTTAATGCTGATGGGTATCTTGGAGTCCTTCACTGTGCTTGAGGGTGTTTTCAGTGTGGTTGTTATTGGAGACACAGGCTTGGAGCGTGGCACACAGGTGACCTCTTCCACTGTAGGTGCTGCTGGTGGGTTCTCATCTGGCTCAGCATAGAGGTCATAGAGAGCATCCCCACTTAGCTGTCCCTGGGGATAGTCTCCTTCTGGATACTTGTGGAACTGTCTTCCTCAGGACCAGGGGTGGTGGAATCCCAGTAGCCCTCATCGCTGTTTGGGACACCTTCGTGCTGCTCCTTCTCCCTGCCCTTCTGCTCTTCTTTATGGTTGAGGTGAATAGGGATCTGGTGGAGGCCACCACGTTTCCCCACTGCCCTGCTCTGGGCCCTCTCAGCACCTCGGCTCTCCTTCAACCCCTCGGGTTTCTTTGTCCCTCCTCCACCTCCTGTTGGGGTCTCCTCTGTCTGCGACAGCATGTCCCAGAACTCCTGCAGGCAGGTGTCATCCACCTGGTCTGGGCTGGCCATCTCCTCCCCTCCTCCCTGGTAAGTCACCATGGTCGGGTGCTTCTTGGAGGCACCCAGCTTGCCAGCCCCTGGGGTGCTCTTCTCGCAGCCGCCACTCCCGCTGCCCACATCCTCCTCATGGTCCGCAATAATATCTCCGCAGCCTGTAAGAGAGTCAAAGCTTTTCAGTGAAGTCACGTCAGCAAACATCAAACAAATACGATCAATCGATTGCTCTGAGGGTGGATCAACAGAGGAAGGGTCAGGGGCGGCTGCCGTCTCTTGACCGCTATCACACTGAGGTGCAACAGGGGGGATAGTCGTTATTGGAATGTCACCTGTTATGGCCGCATCCTTCGCAGTCCCAACCTCTCCGGCGCCCGGGTCCGGTCGCTCGTGGCAGAGCTCCTCGGGTCGCCCTCCAGCAGCGGCCGGGTCCTCCCGGGCCGGGGGGCTGTTGTCCCGCGGCTCCCCACCGCCCGCCCCGGCCTCCTCCGGGCCCGCGGCGACCGCCTCCCCGCTGCGCTTCTCCCGCGGCGCGTCCAGCCCCGCGTCTCCTGCGCTGCCCGGAGTTTCAGACAAAGGTTTCGGCGTCTCCTCTTTGATGCACTCCAGGCTGGCAGTCAGAGACCCCGGCATAATAAGGCCGGCCTGGATCTCCGAGGTTTCCCCCCTCTCCTCCTTGCCATTTTTGTCCTTTCTGTGCCATCGCATGCTGCTGAAGATGCCTTTCAGCCCCTTCTTTTGTCTGCCGCCTGCCCGCTGCTCTGCGTTCTCCGCCTTGCCGCTCTCCGGCCTGCCGTTCTTCCGCAGCAGGGAGAAGAAGCTGTGCGACTTGGCCACCGAGCTGCCGGCGGACACGGCGAGGCTGCCGCCCGGCCGGCTCTGCGGCTCCCGGCTCTGCGGGTCGCCGCCGCCCGGTTCCTCCTTCTTGCTGCTCTCCAGCACGGCGTCGGCCAAGCCGTCGTGCGTGCGGCTCCGCACCATGCCCGCTTTGCCGGCGCCCTTCCCCTCCCCGCCTTTGCTCCTCACCCCGAAGATGCTCGGCATGGTGCCCCCGGACTTCCTCCTCTTGAACAGTTTGAAGGCCGTTTTGTTAATCCTCCCCGACGGCTGCTCGGCGGCCGGAGGCTCGGCACAGTCGCACTGCGAGTCCATGTCTGCCGCCGCCGCCGCCGCCGCGGCCTCCCCTGCGCCGCCGCCCCGGTGCCCGGTGCGATCCCTCACTGACAGCCCCGCCGCCGCCCGCCCGTCTCCATGGCAACCCGGAGGAGGGGTGGATGTGGATAAGCCGCTCTCCCTCCGCCGCGGGCCTGCGCCAGGCCGCCGGCGCCCACCCGGACCAACCTGCTCCGCCGCAGCGCCCCGCCGCCGCCCTCCCGCAGGCCTTACATAACCGAGCCCCCGCCGCCGCTCCGCCCGCCCCAAGCGGGCACGGCCTGCGCTCGGCGCCGGGGGACGCCCCGCTGCAGCCCGGCCTGCAGCTGCCTCCCCTCTCAGGTGCGCGGGGAGGGCTCCGCGCAGGGCACCGCGCGATGCGAAGCGTAGCCAAGAGCCAGGAGCGCCCGGAGAAAGAGGGAGGCAGTGGAGGACGGGGGGCACACGGGGTGCTGCTGCCAGTGCACCGCATGGCGGGGGCACCCACACCAAACCCGGAGGTACACACCCCCAGGGGCAGAGGCAGAGGATGACACCTTCGCCCTCCACACACCTTGCTTCTCCCTGTCTCACCTCACCGGGACGGCACCAGGTAGCCAAGTAAGCCAGCGGCATCCTGGCTTGTATCATAGTATGGCAGCAGGACCAGGGCAGTGATCACCCTCTGTACTTGTTCAGTTCTGGGCCCTCACTACAAGAGAGATATTGAGGTGGTGGAGTGGGTCCAGAGAAGGGCAATGAGGCTGGTGAAGGGTCTGGAGCGCGAGTGTGACGAGGAACAGCTGAAGGAACCAAGGTTGTTTAGTCTGAAGGAAAGCAGGCTCAGGGGGGACCTTATTGCTCTCTACGACTATCTGAAAGGAGGCTGTAGTGAGGTGACGGTTGATCTCTTCCCCCAGGTAACAAGTGATAGGACGAGAGGTAATGGCCTCAAGATGTGCCAAGGGAGGTTTAGATCGTATACTAGGAAAAATTTCTTCACAGAAAGGGTGATCAGGCATTGGACAGGATGCCCAGGGAAGTGGTGGTATCACCGTCCCTGGAAGTGTTCAAAACCCATGTAGATGAGGCAGTGTACTGTACAGTGGTCCAGTTCAGTGGTGGTATTGGTAGTGCTGGAGTAAAGGTTGGATTTGATGATCTTAAAGGTCATTTCCAACCTAGTTGATTCTATGATTTTATGATTCTATATCTTCCCTGCCATGGAGGGGGAGCACAGCAGCAGCACCCACACCAGCCTTTCCCCAGACCCTGCATCCATTGTGCACAGTCGTGGCACCCAATCCATGCCCATAGTGTGCTGCCATCAGGGATGGCAGTCAGCAGCACAGGCACTAAAGCTCCCCTGGTGCAGCTTTGAACTTCTCCCACACGTCCTGTCACTGAATACCAGGGGGAAGAGCTCAGCACCTCCCTCTTGACCTCCCCTCCTCTGGAAGCTGTGGGGAACAATGAGGTTGTTCCTAAGTCTCCTGTTCTCAAAACTAGACAAACCTGGCCAAATTGACCTGCCATAAGCTCCAAACTTGCTAAACACCACCTTCATTGTGGCTCTCTCTTGAGGCTGGGCTGTTTCGGCTCAGGGCAGTGTTCTGCACCATGGCTGCAGAGCAGACCTGCTTTCAGCTGGAGCTGTGATAATGCATGTGCCCTGGCAGCTCGCCTTTGCTACACAGCATTGGTCCAGGCTCCTGAAAACACAAACACTTGTCTGGATTTTAGCTCTAAATGCAAGTGGGAACCGCTAAAGTGAAGTCATATGTGGGCCCTCTGGCTTGGGGCTAGGTTCTGCACCCTTTGAAGTCAGTAAAAGGTTTTGCCATTGACTTGGAAGAATTAGTTTGAGGGGGGTGAAAGGGAGGGGGGGTTAACATCATCAGACATTCATTGCAATCTCCCATGAGAGAAGGTTGAATTATCTGTTGTGAATAATTTATCCAGTGAATTTAGTCCTTTTTCTGTTCATGCATAAAAAGTGCCATTTGCATTCAGAATTAGAAGCTTTCAATAAGAGCAATAAGAGCACATCATTCAACATACAAGTCTCTCCTGCCTTCTGCAAGAGACACAGGAAAGAACAGATGAGACAGAAACCAAGATTTTGGCTTGAGAGCCCAGAGCACAGTTTATAAGTATACCCAGCACCCAGAAGCCATAGAGACCGCATATCAGAGCAGAATCAAGACCTGTAGATCTAAGTTGCTCACCTTGACCATGCCTCCATCAATTGTGGTATGCCATGAGCTCCCCCATCACTTGGTAATATTTGTGCTCTTTAGGCAGATGAAGGAAATGTGATAAAAAAAAAGAGAAAGTACCAAATGTTCTTGTGCAAATGCAAATACACAGAGCCTTTTCCTTTGGAAATTTGAAAGAACAAAACCTAGTCCTGTGTCTTGGGAAAAAGTGGGAAAAAAATGCTAAAAAGTAAGGCTTGGACACATGGCTGAACTTAACAATTTTTGCACTTCCATACTGCTGTTTTGCTACATTCCAGCAATCCTTTATATTTCACTAGTTCTTCTTACAAGCACTGAGTCTAAAGGAAAGAGATGCAGAGATACTAAAGGCAGAGGATAGATGACTTAATGCTTCACAGCTGTATGGAACAGCCAAGTTACTGTGCCCTCTTTCTTTGTTGTGTGAATATCTGCAGACAGGATGGACAGGGTGGACTTTCAGCTTGTTTATCACTCAGTTTAAAATCCAAGTGTTAATAGAGAAAAGTGACTTGAGGTCAACCTGAAATTACTATTTAGAAATGTTGTGACAAACTGATTTTTTTCCCCGACATATTTGGTTTCAATCCTTTTTGCACATTTAAAAACATAATTTAGATAACCTTGAAGTACCTCTGGAAATGAGTTGTCATTCTAAAATGAAATGTTAAAGCATTGAACTTTGAAAGTGACAATTGACATATTCCTATTTTTTATTCTCTTTTTATTATTTTGTTTTAACCTGAAGACATCTATGAGCCCATGACATGCTTTGGTCAACAGCAAAAGCTTTAGACCAAAAAGTCATCAACTTATAAATAAGAAGAATAATGCTGAAAGGTGGTTATATTAATGAAAAAATAGCTCTTACATCTAGGGATGTTTGGACACCCAAGCGTTGTATGATCGAAGAGGTTGGAAGAAAACGTTCTCTGCCGCGTCTGTTATGCTCACATCCTCGTATGTGATGGGAACTTCACAGAGGGTTCAGTGGCATTGTGTTGCCCTCTCGGTTCCCCCTCCTTTTGCCTGGGATTTCCCCTTGAAGCAAATACTATTCTTGCAAAAACACCTAGGGATCTGGGATCAGCTGTGTGATCGGCCTTCCCAGGTGAGCAAGGGTGGTTTCTAGAAAAGGATGGGGAGAAGCTGGATGAAATGGAGCCAGAGATATTTTCTTCCACATGGTCCTTTTGTATTCTTTCTGCTTTTGCATTAGAGGAAGCTTGCGCAAAGCCTATGTAAGCAATACCTACTACTTACTGGTTTTCTCAGAGGCTTAAAACTCAGCTCCCTGAGTTCTGGTGGGGATTCCTTTATGGCTTCCCTTCATCTGTGTATATCTGCAATTGAAGTCTGCTTCTGACAGTGAAAAATGTTGTAACTCTGTCATCCTGGCAAGGGGGAAGAAAGACCTACAACACCTTGCGAAGTGGAAACTAATGAGGAGCTCTAATTTAAAAGCTCAAAGAGATTCCACAGTCAGCTGGGAGCTCTTGATGACCTGCAGACAAGAGGCAGCAGAGCAGCTGTGGTGGGAGAGCTGCTTCCCAGATCTGGCTTAACCTGAGGGGCATCTGGAACGGTGAAAGAGATCTCACGCCGAGCTGCACAGCGTAGCCATGCCAGCAGGTATACTCCAGCTGAGGCGGATACCGAAAAGGGTTTGTGGAAGAAATGTTTTCAAAGGTGGATTTTTTCACCTTTAGAATTAACATGATGAAGAAAAACAGACAAGAAACACTATATAATAAAATCATTTGGAAAAAGTAATTTAAAAAACATGTTTAAAAATACCTATATACCTATATATATAAACATATATAGGCATAATACATAGGTATACTTATATACCGATATAAAAAACATTTGTAAATATACACTTTTTAATAGAAATTAAGGGCATTGAGGTGAAGGCCAGCCTCTCCTAGTTCCCTGGACACACCCTACAGCTTCTTTTGGGCTACTTGCTGAAGGTTACTGTCAGATACTGCTGGTCCAACCCCCAGCCTTCACTCCACCACTGCCCTGTGCTTCTGCAATCCTCAGGCAGCCACTGTTCTCATTTCAGCCAAAGGTGCCTTCTCCAGCAGCTCACAGTTGCCATAGTCCTGTCCCAGGCTCACTTCCTATAGAGTGCTGGAGCCACAGGGGCAGCCCCGCAGCTGGAGCCATCAGGTGAAAAAGCAGCAGCAATAATTACAAGTCAGCCTCCCCCTTCTTTTCCCCAGTGATTACACCAGGCAGACGCCTCAGTTCCCCCGGAGACTACAGTGCATGGCACAGATGAATACTGAATCAAAATCCTAGGATTCACCGAGTATGAATCAGTGATGGAAGTGACAGCTAAAACCATCTTGTCTCTCATTTTGACAGAAGCCCCAGAGTTTTTTGGTGTTTCAAGGTTGCCTCATGGGCTGAAGGGATGCACTGAGCACACAGTGACAGGACAGAGGTGTCTGAAACATCCCTGAGGGAATTTTTCACTTCATGCTTCACTTCTAAGCAGCCTCTGGGACTCCAGAGAGTCAGGAGCAGCCCTCTCAACATCATACCTAGGATGTGCTCAGTTTTAATCCAGTTTACCCATTTTCTGCTGAACTTTTTTACCTTTTGTGTCGTTTTATTTCTGGTTAGCATTCTCTACATACTCTGTTTCTACCGTTTCATATATCGTAGTGTATATATAATTCATGGGGCTCGAAGATGCTATATTAATGTAAAACTAGGAGGTCTTCCTAATGCTAAGCACTGAATCTAAATTACAGAAAGTGAATTGCAAGACATTGGCTGGCACAATGCATCCGGACCCCAGGTGGTGATGGGAGAAAGTCAGCAGGCTTTTAAAAAGCTATAGATAATTACCATGCCAGGGTCTAAAATTGAAGTACAGGGAGGCCCAGAGCAGTAACAGCTTCACAGGGAAAACAGGCCCACTGCTGAAAAGTTATTTCAAACCCTGAAGTTTCTTACATGGTTAGATACTTCACAGATAAATTCTTCAATGCATTACAGTGTCAGGAAATGGAAGAGATGCTGTTTACTGGATTACAAAATCAATGGGCTCATTAAGGAAGACATAAGTAATGTTGATACCTTAAGATCTGCTTACAGAACCAGAAGGACTAATGAAAGAGAGCAGCTAAAACCAGAATCACAAAAAGAAATGGGGGATTAAAGCATCCTTCTTATTTTCCACATGAGCCTTCTTGATGTAACACACATACAGTGGAAGGTTCTACTCGTACAGGGGAAAAGCATCTGGATTTCTAAGATTCGCCACTTGTTTGCATTTGCCTCCCAACAGATCCATGTCCTCTACTACTGGGTATTTCTTTCTTCCCCCTCCAGCCCATGCAGCAGCAGCTAGAACCCCCTTGGGGCCATTTGCTTTGTTATTCCTCCCTTTGTTTTCCTAGGTCAGACAGTTTTCTACATCGTTTTCTGCAAGCCAAACTCTCCCCAGCTGTAGGTATATAGTGCATAAATGTGCAGTTCATCATGGCCAGATCCTGGCTGAAGCTCACTCTCAGGCAGCTCAAGCTTGGGGATGTCTCAGGGAAAAGGTTCTTAGAGAAATCTAGGAAGCGCAACACATGGAAGAAAGAATAATGAATGGCAAGTAAAAGATGAGGAATAAAGTGAGTTTCCTGTACTCTATCAGCCTGTCATCTCCACACAGGCTTCATGCTCACCAGAAGCTGCCTGATTAACACATGAAAAACCATCACTGGGAATATCTGGTATCAGTGGAATGTGCAGATAACAAAGATTACCATGACTGGGAGATGTGCATGTCCCTTTAAAGGATATCTCCAATCTTCTGGGAGATAATAAACTGTCATTACTTTGTCTTATTGGCTGAAGAGCTGCAGTGAAGTGCACAGTGAGCAGAACAAGACCTGTTTCTCAAAATAGAGACCTGGTGTCTATTTTCAGGAAATTATGTCTGAACCCTACAAACTGACAGAATTTGGAAATGTCTGCTGCAGAACTGTGCAATTTAAGCAGCCAAAATGTCCTCTAA
>JBCJKH010052430.1:0-35521 GCA_039877255.1 Loriculus beryllinus
GTGCTGAGGCACTGGCACAGGGTGCCCAGAGAAGCTGTGGCTGCCCCATCCCTGGCAGTGTTCAAGGCCAGGCTGGATGTGGCTTTGAGCAAACTGGTCTAGTGGAAGGTGTCCCTGCTCATGGCAGGGAACCAGATGATATTTAATGACCCATCAACCCAAAGCATTCTGTGATTCTAGGATTTTATCATGTTACTTTGCAGCCTGTCTGCTTTAGCAGAAGTTCCGGTGGGGGCGGGGGGGGGGGGAACGGGGAGAGGGTGGGGAACAGCAGCAGCATCAGTTTTTTAACTTACTGAGTAAAAAGGTATCACTTAAATCACTACTAAAGCTTTGCCACAGCGATCTCTCAAAATATGTCATTTGTATTTCTCAGCTGAAAAAAGACCACATGGAGGAAACACCGCAGTGTTATTTTAGTCTCTCTATTTTCCACCTCTCGCAACAGATGTGTTTTCCCCTCCCTTCAACAACTACATTCTAATCCAATCTTACATCTAAAAGTATTTGTTTATTGTGTGGTAGAACACTTCAGAAATCACGGGGCACTGAGGGGAGAAATCTGACCCAGGTGCACAGCAGTTACAAGGAAACTATGACATTGGCACAGGAACAATGCCATTTTAATTATTAAAAAAGTCTAATAGTTATGTTTTACAGGGGGAAAAAAACCCGACAGTCTTACCCAGGCAATGAACTCAATCAAAAAATCATTAGGTAGTGATGTATGAGCACAGGCTATGCAAACATTCGGCCGTTTCCAAGCTAAATCTGGAGGCAGTACTGTTTTAAAAGCATATGTAAAATGTAAACATATTTAGCGACAGAGGATGCAGGTGGATTTTCATCCCTGGAACTGTATCGCGTTTCTTTGTTAATTATAATTTGGCTTAAAGAAGAAGTGACCTTGCCCACTGCTGAGATGAGTATCTCTATTAAACTTAGATCATCGTTTGCCCAAAAGACATAGCTAGACACTGACCAACAGCATGACTTAAGCCAACTTAAACAGCTTTAGCCCTCTGCTCCATCCTGGCGGCATATTGCTTGCACGGAGCTGCTCCCCTCCCCTGCTTCCCAGCTCAAATATTTGTGCAGCCACACAGTGTGGCAGAGGTGAAACCTGCCAGCTTGGAAGTTAAGGCTGCACAAATAAATAAATAATGCCTAATACAATTTCCACGTTGCTGTTGGCCACAGCTACCAGAGACACACATGCCCACTCACATCCCAAGGGGAGCTGTGCAGCCAAGTGGGCTGCACACCACCTGGATGTGGCTCTCACCTCTGCTGGCCTCACGTGTGACCCTGAGGGAGCCAATTCTCTCTTTATGTCCTGACTTGGTAATTGCTGTCCCTCCTTCTCAACCTGCTTTGAAAGCTACAGGTGTACAAGAGTGGGGTGGGATAGGATAGGATAGGATAGGATAGGATAGGATAGCATAGGATAGCATAGGATAGCATAGGATAGCATAGGATAGCATAGGATAGGATAGGATAGGATAGGATAGGATAGGATAGGGTAGGATAGGGTAGGATAGGGTAGGATAGGGTAGGATAGGGTAGGATAGGGTAGGATAGGGTAGGATAGGGTAGGATGCTTCCCCAGGAAGCACAAGGAGTCCACAGGAGCCTGCCAGAACAAGGGATGGCATGAGGATATGAAGTCATGTGAGGACACAACAAAGTTGGTGAAGGGCTTGGGGCCTCACCAAACTCTGGCTCAAGTCCGGACTAAAAGTCTGATTTAAGAAAATTAGTTTTCTATTTGGTTTTGTAGGATCACACTAATCTTAGTCATCCCTGTAGGAAGGAATCCCATTGGCAGGGAATGGCAGGCATGGCAGGGAATAACTCTGGAGCAATGGACATGACCAAGATCCCATCGTATGTATATGGAAGAACAGCACTTGACCCAGCCTTCACTCAGGTCTAGAGCTGGCACCCAGACTCCTGCATCTTCCTTTTCCCCTGGTCTCCAACAACAAGAAACAGTATCAGCACCGCTAAAGCAGTTTAATACAATATATCTCTACCATGGCTTTACTCTCCTGTTACTTTGGAATTATGGACTGGCACCTCCTGCTGTGGTAAGTGCCACATAAAACACAAAGCGAAACTACCGTGTGTTTCTAACACTGCCAGATGCATAATGACCTAAACATTTACATACTGAGAAATTGCATTAGGCAATTATAAGGAAACTTAGTCCTATCCCCAAAGGAATTCTCTGCTATAGACATAAGGTGTATGAAAGTTCTTGTAACTATGTTATTTTACAACTTAACCACAAATTTAGATCATTCTACTTTTCCACCTTGCTAGTCTTCCAAACTTGAGCTGAATTGTAGGAAAGGAAAGGTGGTAGTAAACAAAGCACATATGAGCAGGACACTGTTCTTTTCAAAAGCTGGGAGGGAAGGTATCCCAGCTGTCCTGTGTTTAACTGGAATCCTTTAGTTAGTAATGTCTTCTTTCAAAATACACAAGAAAGTCTTTTGCAAGCCCGTGGTCTCCCAAGCCTCCAGAAATTGTACTTTGATAGGAGAAGGAGTGAGATAGGTGCTGGGAATGAAATGCATCACAACTGAGCACCAGGCAGCTTTAACCTCATCCATTTCATGCTTCCAAGTTTGCCTCCAGTGTTTTCTAGTGAAGGCACATTTGGCAAGGCGGCTGCCTTTGCCAGTAGAACAGCAACATCCCACATAGCTACAAACCCCTGACCTTGTACAGCCTTGCACAAACCTCTCCTGGATCACTTCTAAGGTATTCCTAGGTCACATCCCAGACATGACAAGCCTCTAGGAATATCTACTTATATAGTCACTTTTCCTCACTCTTCTAAGTCCCTTCCTTCCTCCTTTTGTTATGAGTTTGCCTCTGCTGAGAAATAATGCTTCTTAGTACTTCTGAGAATGGTTTAAAATGTGGTTATATCCTCCTTTCTACTGGGAAGCAAGCTTCTGAGAGAAAGAACTGCAGAAATCCAGATAGCAAATACAGCTCTGACATAACATAATCTCTAATCCACTCTCAGCCAGAAGCGGCGGGCTCCATTTTATTTCTGCCACTTCTCTACAATCCCAACCACATTTTTCTTTCCCCATCCTGTCGTTGCACCAGTTCTGGTGGTTAAACCTTCCAGTGACCCCGTTAACACACAACTGCAGCACAAAGCTGACTGGGGAAGGTGGGGAGCACTCTGCTACTGAATCAGCTCAGACAGACTGTGATGAGGAGAACTGCCAGCAAAGGACACAGGACCTCCCTCCGTGGGTGGCGATGAACTACTAGAGGGGGCCAGCTCTAAGGTAAATTTCCACTCTAAAACTCACATGATTGCACAACAGCTGAAGAGGAAAAAAACTAAACTCGAAGCAGTTACTTGGGGGATGCTACAGGCAGAGGCGCTGCTTAACTCACAGCTTCCAGAGCTGAGCTAATTCTGTTCCACCCTCCCTCTGGACGTTACTTGTCCGTTTGTTTTGGAAAGTGCTCTGAAAGTCATTTAGCATCCTATAAATACACCTGCCAGTGTGAGAGAAGTCACACTCTTACACCCACAGCTCTGAGGCAATCACAAACAGCAAAATAAAGACACAACAAATTTATAGCACATACTTCTCTCAGTGAGTTTTAGAAAAACCCCTCCCACCCTCCCCCCCCCCCCCCAAAAAATCAGGAAAGAGAAAGAACTAAACCACAATCTTTAAGTATTTATAAAATATGTGCAACTTCACCTGGGTTTCTCAGGTGACAAGAGAAATCATCGTGCCTCACCTCATGTTATCACTAACCACATTCAGACAGTTACGGCTCCTGCATCCTGAAACCCAGCTCACTCTTAATTTGCTACTTCCCAGCTCTTCATTCAGTCATTAAACTGATCCAAAAAGGCCAATATCCCTTACATCTTTAAGTACCACTCTACACCCTGTTTCAGCATGGACCCTACAACTAGTAAGGCAACTAACGGGAAGTAAACGGGCAGAGAAATATATTTTATACCAACAAACAAGTAACTCTAGATTTATTATTTCTTTTCATCTAGAATAGCTTACTGCTTGAAAAGACAGTTTCTGAAACAAGGCAGAAGACAGTGTAGTTCTAATTAATGCCTAAGTATAGTTACACACTGTAATGGCAATGCTGTTTTATATACAGAATACCTCAATACAACATATTTGCAATAAGCAAAGCCAAAATGACCTTATCCAATCAAGAGAAGCAGCAAGGGCACAGCAACATGATGTTTTTATCCCAAGTTTCCACACAACGTGTCGCAGGCCTGAAAATTGTTTAAAAATACACTTTATATATCTTGTATATGATTGTACATCATCTATGGTTATATAGACTGCAGTTAGATTATGCAAGATCCAAAGTTGCTCACCTGGGTGAGCAACTGCTTTGAAAGACAAGTATTAGGTCACCTATCTATTTCTATGGATTTGCATTCAAAACAAAGTGGGTTTTTTAAGCAAATACGGGTTTCCTGCTACTGTGCAACAAAGACACAAAGGTGAGGGGATAGTAGGTGTGAAATGAAATTAATATCTAAAATTAAAAACCATACATATGAAAGAAAGATTCAATTTTTCCAAGAATGAGAAACAATCTTTCCAGAAAGAAAGCCAATGTTGATTCTTGAAGTAGATCAGCACTGGACACCCTTCCGCAGGGCAAGCCCCCACACTATTACACTCTCTTCAGTGCTGCACAGTCCTTGCAAGGGTAATTTTTAAGAATAGCAGCTCAGTCTGAAACTATTAGCGACCTTATTATGCCAGTAGTGGTAAACTTAGCTTTGCTCTTTTCCTTTTCTTACACACACACACAATAAAATCCAGAACTATTTGTAAACATGTTGTTCTGTGGGTTTTGGTTTGGTTTTGATGTCAGAATGTTCTAATCCTTGTAAATATAAAACAGAAAAATAAAATATCGGGCAAGTGAATAAAGAAATATATACTAAGTGCAGCTACGTTCCAAATACATGCAGAAAGGACATAAAAGCAAGGACTAGGTGAGTTTTACATGGTCAAACAGTGGTTTCTTAACTGGGACACTGTAGTTGGCTGAGGAATCCTCTTAAAAAGCTGTCTTTTTCCTCTTCTCATTCTGTGAGTCACTCATTGCATTTTTGGATGTTGCAACATAATCATGAATAATAAACACTGAGAAGAAAAAATACCCAGTGCTCACACTGGACTTCTTTTTATAATGTCTATATTTATCAGTATAAAAAAATCAAATCAAGAATGAGGCTGAGATTTGCAGAAGTTTCTATGCAAGGAATGCCATTAATCACAGACAAAGTATTCGGTACAGCCAGAGACAGGCACACAGATACGCACATAAGTTACAGCAGGGCAATGTTAATATTACTATTATTGTTTGGCCTTTACACAGAGCGACAGGATAGGGGGAGGGATCATAATGTTCCCCATCAAGCCCTCTCCTGAGGGAGAACAGCCAGGCACCGCCCTTAGTAGCCAGTTCTGGGCCCAAAGCTGCACTTCTGCAGCTGCTTTTCTTTCTTTACTGATTCTTTTTTAGAGGGTAGAGTTAGACTGCAGAGACCGCGCAGCCCCAGAGAGGCAACTGTGCAGCAGGAAATTGTTGATATCCTGAAGAAACACCAGAGAATTATTTGTTCACATTTGTGCTTTAGACAATAACAAAGAGCATCTCATAAATATATATATATATATATATTTATGCATGTTGCAGTGGGTGCTGCAAGGCTCTTCTCTGCTCCACTCAGATGAAAAGCTCTTTGCTTCTATTCCGACCCCTGTTCTACTTCCAATCCTGCCATCCTAGGCAGGCCATATCGACTACCTCACACACTTGTGCCAACAGCCTGGGCGAATACAGACCAAATGTATGGAATTAAAGGAAATCCAGATAAAACATCACTAGAGTTCCACAAATATGTTACATTCTTTGGAGAAATCAACAGCGTATTTCTGCACTGCTGAGGATGTGAACACAAAGAAAAGGAAAATGTGTTTATTACAGCTCTTCCAGCTGCCCTAATTAAAGGGAAAAGATGATAGTGCTAATTTGGAGAGACAGGAGAGAAAAAATCAGTTGTGCAAAAAAGTGAGCTAATGTGAATGAATCAATTTTCCATCGTAACTCATCCAGAGAGAGAACCGACTATTAAAGAACAGTTAGAGAGAAACATCACCTGGCTCCTTGCTTGTTCAGGAAACAATCAATACTTTAAGTAGCAGGCTTACCTATCCAAATACACGCTCCATTAACCAACTGGTGACTACATAAATCATGGGGAAAAGAGAAAAAAAAGTAAAGACAGCAGGATGCAAAAGGAGGGGTGCCAGGAGATTGGTGCTGCAGGGAGGGTGACCTGCTTGCTGGAAAGACACCATTTTGATTTCTCAGCTCCATTTCAAGCTGCACAAGCAGCAGCCTTATCTTCAGCCACATGAGCCATCCTACCAGCAGATCTTCAAGATCACAACCCTGTGGATCACACTAAGAAACCAAACCAATACCTCTACTATTGTCACCTGCCCATAAAAGCAAGATAAGGCAGTTGGACATACCCACTGCACACACACCTCTAGGGTCAGTTCCAAAGAGAATTGCTGCTGCTACTATAATGTATTTTCCAAAAGCCTCCCAGGAATTATCTTTCTTGATTCTGTGGTATAAACAAAATTAGGAACCAGAGGCTAAGAGAATAAGAGGACATTATGGCATACATGGTTTCTCATATGTGATTTTTCTCCTGCTTTCCACTAACAGAGGTTATTTATTTAATGGAGAGAGCTCAAATATTCTCCAAGTAACCTGTCATAAAGACTTAAGTGTTCTCAATGCTCCATTCAAAGTACTACATATACATTTATGTTTGGTATTTCAGACTAATGCTGTCAGTTTAGCATTCCAGCATGTGTGTTTAAACCTTGTAACCCATTTTGTCCTCCATTTACTGAGGGTCCACCAGCTTTAAAGGTATCTGTGCTCTGGAAAACATCCCACTAGCCAGATGGGAATGATTTCAACTCCCTCTACTATCAAGTGACAGAGACCTAAATTTGAGGGTAGAATACTCTCATTCTAGAACAGTAGCCTAAATTCAGAGCGTTTCATCCACTGTTTCTCTGTAACCAATTTCATTTCTTGAACTTTTACTTCTAATGTTCCCCATTTTTAGACATATTAGAAATATTTTCCAGCATTGCATATGAGACAAATATATACTACTCGTGACTGTGGTCCCAGAAATCTTCCTTTACTTCAACCACTACTGAAGAACAACATCAAACTAATTTAATTTTTATACCCAGAATAATTCAAACAGCTTTTCTTAGGACAGTGGTCAATGATCTCAGCCAGGAAGGAGAAAGAGTAAAGAAAATGTCTGTTGGTTTTTTTTCCCCAATTAAATGCTCACATCCTCATGCCTGTTGGTTTTAGGATATGAGCCATTGCTGCTCTGCATAAGCTAGAAGCAGCCTACTCACTGCTACTCTCTGTTCTGTGAGAAAATCAACTCCTCTATCCTAAGCAAGCACCCTTTAGTTCTTTTATTGCTGACCCTTAATTGCATGCAGTAGCTGATGCTTCCTCAGAAGAACCCAAGTAAACTACTTGAAGGTTGTGGTTCCAGGTGATTCTAACAGGGTTAAGTACTTTATTTCTACTTACTTTCTGAAATGATACCAATTTCCGTTCATTCCATTCCAGAAAATTACGTTATCCAGTGAACATTTTCAAACCTACACAAGTATAGTATTTGTGCACCATCCTGGCAGAAGTCAGATCTGGAGGTGCAGAAAATATGCCACAGAATTATGCAGCATGTTGGAAAATTCACTTGTACCATTAAATGCCAACTAGGAACACCAAGCAGCAAACAGGAAAGATACCACCTGCATCATCAGGAGATGCACATTTGCATTTTTGAGGTGAAATAGCAGTTGAATACAGTATAGGGAGGGAAAAAGGAAGCATCATGCTTTGGGTACAAATTCACAGGAAACCTGGCTCTTGACTTATAATGATCAGGGAACAATTCATGTTTATAGGCATAAAAGAGCAGGCTGAAGATCTGCAGGCCAAAGTTAATGCAGCAAAGACCTTCTACTCTACAAAGACAAAACAGAAGAATGCGGGAAACAGTATATAATCATTGAGTACTTGTGCTGGCTTGGGGATCGTCTTCTTCCACACTTCTGTATTCCTCAAAATGGGGGTGGTGGTATAATATAAGGTGTGAAAATATGGTCTTCTCCTTCCCAGTTTTACTTAGCTATAGAAAATTATAACCAGGCTGTCACCCCTATGCGCATCAGTCTTCCATCTTGAAGAATATTACTACTGGTGTAACCACACGAGTCTTAAAAAATGGGAATGACTTTTACTAACACGAGGTTGAGCTCATGGTTATGCCCAACTGAGAAAGCTCTGATGCTTCACTGCTGGTTACAACTCACTTAGAAAATCCAATCATTAGTTAGGTGAAAAAGCTGCTTGTCCACACTTAATACTTTTTATCTCCTCAAAACTACATCATGCTAACACAACGTTTGGGAGAGGAGGAGAAAGAAATCCAAGTTGTAACTACAGATGCTTACTCATCAACATTATTTAGAAGCAGCATTCAGATTCAAGTCCATTTTCTTCACATTTAGTAAAAGCTACCACTTTGTTCTTGAACAAATAACCTAAAAATAAGACATACACTAAGCTGGATGAGAGGAATTTCAATTTTTCACTATGGGTAATGAATTCAACTCAACATTCTTCTGTAAGTGCTGATCTAGCTCCCAGTTACTCTATAGTATATATATGTTACACATACATACCATATAGTTTATATATTTAAATTATTGCAATTTTATCAATTTCTTCTGCATCTTGTTTCCCTGGCTCTTATCCTTACAGTCAGGAGAAGAAAACTACTTTGGATAAACTCCGCATTCTTCTATTTCCTTCCCTTTCCAATTTGTTCTATCTTATTTTCTTTCATTCCCAGTTCTATACCCTATTCTTCAGGCATACAAACTAACACTCAAGATACATTTTGGAATAAAGATGGAAGAATTTGATTGCAGTGGCTCCAAACATCTGTTTTTCAGCCACCAAGCTCTGACCACATTTGGTTAAAATACACGTACAATTGTCATCTCCTTTCCTGCATATCTGAAACTATAAGTAATGTATTTTTTTGGAAGATAAAACTGTAATCTCAAGAAAGGATTTTCCCCAGAATGATGAAAAAACACCCTTAGGATTTTTATTTCTGCTTGTCTTCAGTTCACTAATAGGACATGATTAATCTGATGGATAAGAAAGAGGGAATACAAACACAAAAAAGTACCAGTAACAGTGTTCATAAAGCCACCTTCTCACATTTCTTTAACACAGTATCCAAATTCAGTGGTTTTCTTAATACTTCCCATTTAGAATAACTTCCTCTGCTAAAAGGCAGTCATTCGGCTATACAAAAGAACCACAATTATGCATTTTCTCTCTTAAATTGCACCTGCACAAATACTTGCGCCTACTGAAACACCTGTAAGGCTACTGCTTAGTCTGGTAATAAAATACACAGAATGAAAAGTTAAATGTGAACATGTATGTAATGGATCCTTCTCCACCCCCAAAAAGTAGAAAAGAAAAAGAAAGAGAGGCTTGATATGGTTTCCATCATGTCATAAATCTGAAGCACTAATGAACTACACAGTCTCTAACTGTATCTAATATCACTACATGTCTTGACATCAATCTGAAACAAGAAAAGGGAGAATGCATGTGCTCTAGAGGATTAGAGACTTCAGAAAAATAAATAATATTCTCAACAGGTATTGAGGCAAAGATGTAACACCTAGAACCTAGTCTGAGTTTTAAAGTCTATGAAGTACACAGTATTTAACACTAACTTTCCACAATAAAATCAATTCTCTCTATAACTACCTTTTTTTTCTACAAGAAAACATGAAATGAGGAGTTTTTCTTTCACTAAGGCTCATAGATTTAGCAAAAGAGGAGAAACAACCCACCTAACTAGTAAAGTCATCGAGGGAGTTCATACAGTAACAACCTTAGGTATGACTTGACCTTCCAACATCTAGCCACACTGCAATGATAAAACAGACTACAAACTCCTATTTCTGCTGCAGCTTTTTATTTCAAATGGAATAAATTCAACATCTACAAAAGTGAATGTATTGGTTTTCTCACAGAAAACAAACCTATACTTTCCAAGCAAACAACATCCTGAAAATGTGTTCAGCTGTCTGACCTCTGCTTTAGAGACTGCCCCAGAAATTACACCCAAGGGTACAGCGAGCAGGTAGACCAGACTTTAGGTAATGTATTTGCAATAATTCGCCTCAGATGAGGTCCATAATGACACAATCACCTCCTTCCCTCCCAAAGGTGTACAACAATGATAAAAAGATATCAGTAAATCTGATCACAAGGATATGAAAACTATTCAACATCAATATATGTATGTGTACCGGAAAATTTCCACAAATGGTCATTTGCCAAGAATATAGAAGTACATTTTTGGCTCTCACCATCTTGGCTGCAGTATATTTAGGGTCAGAAGCCAGTTAATTCATTCATTAAAATACTAAACCTGTAATAGTTGAAACGTTTTACTACCTTGTAATATTAACATTTGAAAACTGAATTTGAAAAAGGGTTAGTAAAATCTTCTTACAAACCCTAAAGTAATCTCAATCTTTTAACCCATAAAATTTGTTTAAATAAGAAAACCTTTAAAAGAAAATAATATGAAGTTTTCTTTTGGATGGCTTCACATGAAGGTTTCACTTGAAAAGGCATCCAGTGAAAGACAACTGCAAAAAGCACACAGATACCCAAATTCATAAGGGAAAAGCTTGGCACTACTTCAGAGGAGGTAAGCAGGTGCTGGGGGACCTGTTCTCTGCACACAATTACATGTAGGTGTAATTCCCCTCTCCCAGAAGGAAGCATAAAAGCAAAATGCTGGCATAAGCCTGCCAGAAAAAGGTTTACAGCTCAATAGACCACAGACACATCTCATTTCCAGTATCTTCACTAACACATCACTAATTTCCTCAACCCGCCCCCCGCAGCTTCTCAGCACAGTTACCAGAACCTGCCTCAGCTTTGCTACCTAAGTTGCCCAATCCCTTTTGACTAAAATAAATCTACTGTGTAAACCATGCAAGTTGCATGGAGACCAAGCAGCCTGTTTCCCTTACACATGGCGCAATGATGTTCCTCCTTGGGATGCCCATGCAAACCACCACTTCCAGTGATGGCATGATAAAGCTAATGCCTTTTTCTGCACAGCTGTCCCTCAGGCCTAACATTTTACTTAGGAGATGATGTCTGCAGCAGGGATCCATATCAATGAAATATCAGCCATTTCATTAGGTGCTGTCTGGCACGTGCGAGGGCAGGCATGCGGGAAGAGCAAGAAAAAGCACTGTGCAAGAGCTGCCTGAAGGCATACCTGTTTTGAGAAACTACTGCTGGAAAGACTCAAGCTCTGGCCTTTCTTCTGGAGCCTGGTAGCAGCTTCATTTGTGTTGCATCCATCTGCAACCCAGGAAGCAGAGCAGGAGGCAGGAGGCCCGGGTCCAGGCCAAGAAGATGCTGGAGCTCTCTGTCTCCCAGTGTCATATCACTCAGCACAAATGGCTGTGTGAAGACAAGGAATGGTCTTCCTTAGGCTTGAGGGAAAATGTATTTTCATGCATGAATGAATTCAGTCATCTGTACTTAGTTACTCAGCTTGCACGTTTCTGTTGTTTAAATCAGTTGATCTCCCCCAAAACAGTGAAGTTTTTGAAACTGCATTGGATTACGCTCTTTTCCTAGAGATTTGTTGTTCCTTAGGAAACACATTATTACCACAACACACTGGATCAGTGCTCCTACAGCAGTGTATGATTACTGTCACCACCCTTTTTTCTGACTACTCTTGCTGTGCTTTCACCCACAATACCACTTCCCCTGTCTTTTATCTTAAAAAAATAGCAAATCCTATGCCACAAGGCAGCATAACCTCTTCATGTCTTCAACAGTTTAAACTGGTGATAAACTGCACTCTGTTTTCCTCAAAACAAATGTATCTGCTGTAATTCTCCTGATCAACATCAGACCTTGATCAACAAGAGACCTTACAATTTCTCACTGAATTTCCTCTTTCAATAAAACTAAAGAGCAGAGAACAGATACCAGCATGCTGTTCAATCCCCCCTAGTCTGAAAAAGGTCTCTAAAAGTGTGCAGCAAGTTGCAGAATTGCAGCTTTCCCACCAGCAGTTCCACTTCTCAACCACCAGCTTGAGTCCTCCTCAAGAAGAGCCCAAGCACAACTCAAAAACATCCGATACATGCTTAACCTGCAAGCTGCTGGAAACGACACAGTGACAGTGCCTCTCGAAGCAGCAGCAGATGTCGGAACCACAGCAGCAGATACCATGTGAGCTAGCTTCTGTCAGGACCTGCAGTGTGCTCAGTTTCCTACCTGAATATATGACATACAAACAAGTCACAGAACAAGGTCAAGCAAGCTGAAAAACCTCATTAAATTTCATTGCTGTCACTATGACCCAGTACTTCAGACACTGTAACTGCTTCATGTCACTATTGTATCAACGGAGTTAAAAAAAGACCAGAATATCACACTGCCTAGAGCAAGCAGGTGAACCTGAAACAGGAGGTTTTAGCAAGAAAAAAAAAAAAAAGGTATTTCTGTATAAACACATAATTAAAAGAAGGAAATTAAAGTAATTCTGGGGAGCAGGCAAAATTACATCTTTACTGGTGGCAGATGTGCTGAATTAGGAACTACATGGGAAATCTGCACACACACTCATGTGGCAGGCACATTCAATAAAAACACCTAACTCTTGACTATCCTGATTACAGTTGCATTTGGCACTGATGAATGGGGAAACCTGGCAGAGAACACAGACTAACTACTATTTCTAGCCTTTGTTAATTTGGTTGCCTGGGTGCATAATTATCCTACATACACACTCACAATTTGTACAGAGTCAGTTATATAGCTCTGCTATTTAATAATATTATGTTCAAATTTTATATGCCCCTGAGATGGACATAAGTCACTTCACAATTCCATAGATTTTAATCTCAACCTAAAACACTGTTTGACTTCACAGCCAGCAAGAGAATAAAACTCACGTTGTGCCATCTCAGTAAGATGGCACAAGGTGGCAAACTAAAACCCACAACTGCACTTTTAAAACAGACAGACCTTTATTAGTGAGTGGGATCCTGTATCTCCTAGAAATCACCAGTGCATTATCATTAACTCCAGTGAACACTGTGATGTGCATATAGATCAAAACCTAGAAGGCTGCACTGTCATTATTTTCTCAAACATGAACATCTCAATATGGCAGCTGAGAGAAGTGGTTTTAGAAATCATCTTTGAGAGGAGTACTTTGGTGCCTAAGTATTTCCAAGTTAGCAGAAATACTTCTATGCCTGGTTTGAGAAGTACAGAGATACTGACTTAGAAGGACTTAGGCCCCTCAAGTTTCAGCTCTTTTCAACAAGAAAACTTCCATTAATGTCACCCTGTACAGAAAACTCTATTTGTTACCTTAAAACATCCACAGGATATTTTAAAGTGTGAATGAAAAAGCCCAAATCACAACCACGGTATGAAATATTGAAAATCAGACCCCGGCACTGTTTTGCTTACCTTGTACCCTAGAGTAGGTGCTATAAAATAAATTTTCTACAGAAAGAAATACTTCAACACTTAAAGTGTATTTATGCCAGTTCAGATGCCAAAGGAAAAAATGTGTGTTTGTTGTATTAAAAAGAATGAACTATGGAATTACAAAACATCATCCTGTAACTATTTAGGCTCAATTGCAATTCCCAAGCCAAACTGAACCTTCAGCTTTGCCGTGAAGCCTGAAAAGCTCTACAGGTAATGCTTTGATCTGATTCAAGCAGTCAGTCATGTGTTTCAGGTTTCAGAATGATTTCACCACCATAACTTTTTGATTTAGTGACTGCTGGGGGTGCTATGCTGCCCAGCCGTCCACACAGGTGCCCATGTCCCTGTCTGTGGTGTCTGCTTGCAGCAGATCTGGCAGAGGGAAAGGCATGCCCGAAGGACATAGAGGTGGTTAAAGGGAGACTGCAGGTATTACAAGCTCTCAGCAGCTGACCTCTGAACAATGAGCAACATCTTTACCTATCTAATGGCAGGGGAAATTTCTTCATCCCTAAACGCAGCAGTCAGTATCCTGAGGAAGAAAAGACAGTACACCAACCTGGGAATATGAGAGGACTCTGTACCAACAGGGAGTAGTAAGTGAGGAAGGTGAGCACCTGATATCCTGTCTCCAGCTGCCACCAGATGTTGATGCTCTGGAGGAAAGTACACAATAATTAATCAGAATCCCAGAAGTCAAATTAAAAGAAAAAATGGTTCTCCTGACCAAAGAGAAACCCAGCCAAGTCCTGTAGCATGACACTTTATTGTAATCTTATCCAAGGTGGGAACATGTGCTACAATACACAGAAAGCACTGCAAATAATCTTGTTTCCCCAATCTAGGCAAGACTACAGGTGAACAGAGCATGGCACCCCCCCTGCACGCACTGGAAACATCCTTGACCGAACCAAGCCAAAGTACATCTTTGAGAAGGAAACCCCATCTCACTTAATACACTCCCAGCAACAGCAAATCCATTAGAATGCTTTATTGCCCTTGTTGCCATTTATTATTTCAAGGTAAAACATACCTAACTGCATCTCCTAGACACTGATCAAGTAAGTATCATGTATCTTCCTTATGCATACATAGGATATAGACAGACATGAGTTCTCCTCTCAGTCTCTTCTGAGGGGAATAAACTCTGCACACCCTGCATTATAAAACTTAGTTTCTAAACCTTGGATCACTTTTGTCACCGTACTCTTACTAATAGTTCACATCCTTCCTCACATGTCAGCAGCAAAACCACACAGAGAATTCCCATGATCTTACTAATGCCATGTACTTTCCTTTTTCTGTGCAATATTTATATTGCTGTACAGCCAAAGACCACATAGCATTGCCATGAAAAGTTGTGTTGAGATGATTCCCTGAACAAATTCTTAAGCCTTTTTTCTAACTACCAGTTTAAAGACAGTCCCCTATCTTGCTGGTGTAACTGCATTCCTCGTTCCTTTGTACGTTGCTGCATGGAAAATGCCTTCTGCTGGATGCTGACCATTTAAAAAAAAATGTATTTGGAATACGTGCACAAACCTGCATGTAATCTATGGGTAACTATGAGATATCATCACAAAAACTGTGAACATAACAATATTAAACAGCCTTACACCAAGATCCAGCCCCTGAGGGACCCCAGAAGAAACAGCTGCACTCTCATAGAAGGAAGGCATGCCTAAGTTCCTCACTAAACTATGAAAGATTTATGAAGCAACTTTGCCAATGTTTGTGGTATTTATTCCACAGTGACTCCATGGCACAACTGTTTTAAACTCACACTTCACTACAGAGTTAACAGACATATCAGGGACATAATATAGGGTGAGCCTGCTACAAAAGAATACTTGAACGCTTAGGAATTTGGGAGATGTGGGTTTTTACAATTCAAAAGGCTGGGAAGCAATTTGCCCTAGCTCTACTGTAAATTGGTCTTTAACAATCGTTAAGTCATTCTGAAAGATTCAGAACAAGTAAGCCCTGGCTTGTCATTTATTTCAGAGGTTCTATTTTAAAGTTTTCAATTTTTTCAGCCAGGAAAACAAACAGTGAGTAATGTGAGTATGGAAAAGCATTCACACAACTAACCAAAGAGGTTCAGGTTCAATTCTCTATTAAAAAAAAGAAATATCAGAATGAACTGGCTGCCAGTTAGTCAACCTAATATAATTCAGCACCATATTTCCATGTACATAAACATATACACAGTATTGATGAACCTTGTAGCACCACATTTAGGCAGTCGCTGAAAACTTGCAGTGTGAGATTCTCCTTCCAGCTGCTTGTAACTTGGCCAGACTTTGGCTGTTTGGGTTGAAATTTTCCAAGCTGAATGTCTGCCTCAGGCTAAATTTTGTTCCATGTGTTGTAGAGGTTACCTCCTAGTGAGGGGGGTGCAAAAAGAGGCAGACTGCAATTAGAACAACTCAAGTCACAATAGTTCAGCTGTTCCCAGAACAAGAGCAGGGAAAATGCTGTCTTTCAGTGTTAACAGAAATCTCTGTCAAACTTTGAAGGCTATAGCATCCTTTCAGCTCTCAGGGACAGACTTGAAATTTGACATGTGGGCTGGAGCTGCTATACTGGAGGTGTCCCTTTTGCTGCTCCAATGAAAAATCTGCCTGTATTTGGTCAAGTGTCCAAATTGCACTTTGTGCATTTTCAGTGGGTATTTCCTAGGCCACATCCACATTCTTCACAACTCTTCATGCTGATCAGATGACACAGGCCATCCCCACAAAAATAAACAACTTCTCCCCCAGTGCCTGTGCAGGACAGGACTGCAGTTCAAGTAAATGTGCCCCAAGCCAGAGAACAGCAGGAGGCTCCAGGCTTCCCACGTAAAGCTCTAGCCACAACAGTACCAGGTACCTGGGACAGGAGCAGGAGTCCTGCTTCTCCCTGCCCTATCCCTGCCCCATCCTATGGGTCTTCGCAGCAGCACAGGCCACAGGAACGACCTAACATAACCATTGGTATCCTCAACAGACAGCTCAACAGCCAAATCCCAGGTAACACATGAAGAACAAGGCGATGAAGGATGGTGACATGAGTATGCTACTCTAGGCTGCCTATCTGCTTTTCACCTCTTTTCCTAAAGGAAAGAAAACCTTGGAAATTACACACAAAGAAATGTACTGAAAATTCAATTAACATGGCAGAATTCAGGAAATATTAGAACTAAGCGGCCTAAGGCAATTAAAACCATTTCCTAATGCTTATATGCATGGAGGTCAACCTTTAATTGCAACTGACCTGGTCACATTTTTTTTCCCCACAGAAGCTTTGCCATAATTAACACACAAATCCCTCTTTTTGCCCTTGTTCTCTAGAGCATCACTACATACATTCAAACTACAGACGGAATTACTCCTTTTGACTCAGGTTCTTTTGTGGTTCTCATCACTACAGTAATCCTTAAAGTAAAAGATACTGTTATCCACACTGTTTTAAGGATGGGAAAACTAAGATACGAAAAGCTTAAAGCAAAATGCTCCAGACACTGAGTGAGCAGTTCTGACACTCAAGACTTGCATTTCTAACATGCTTAGAACTACAAAACATCTTCTGCACATTGAGAGCTAATAGCCATTGGACTTTTGATCCAGACAAACAAGCTCAGTGTAACTGCAAAACAGATCCCAGGGACTCAGGCCAGGCACCCAGAAAACCCAGCAGCCCATGTGCAAAAACCTTTACGTGTATGTGGAAATGCTATGACGAAGGCAGAGGTTGCAAAATCCAATTCTCCAGCCATCGCAGGTGTGAAACTGGCTCTTCCTCTGCATATATTCATCTGCCTCATTTATGTTACCTCTTCTTACTGCTGTCCAGCCAGGGAGCTGCAACACGTTGGCAGACGTGCTCCTGGTTCATCATCCCAGCTGGCCAGGATGGATGGTGGCAGATCATAAAAATCATAGGATTGTTTGGGTTGAAAGGGACCTTAAAGCTCATCCAGTTCCAACCCCTTGCCACAGGCAGGGATACCTTCCACTAGACCAGGTTGCTCCAAGCCCCATTCAACCTGGCCTTAAACACTGCCAGGGATGGGGCAGCCACAGCTTCTCTGGGCCCCCTGTGCCAGCACCTCACCACCCTCACAGGGAAGAGCTTTTTCCTAATGTCTAATCTAAATCTATCCTCCATCAGTTTAAAACCATGTCATGACAGAAACCATCACTGCACACAGGCCCAGGGCAAACCAAATGAGCTGGGCATTTTTCCAACTGCCAAGCACTTTGTTTCTCAAACTTGCCAACGGGACAGGGCTGAGCAACGCGAAAAGGTAGTAAATGTATAGAATACGGAGCGTATAAGATCAGCTACGTCCACTGGGTGGCAGGCATGTTTCACGGGATCCAGAGATGTGCGTATATAGAGAGATACCAACCAAACCCCTTGAATACTCTGCTTGTTCCCTGTCTCAGAAGCAGCAATTGAGCAGACACGGTAAAAAAACAAACCCCCACAGAGCAAAGTTAACATATTCCACCTTCATTTTTAAGACCGGCTTCTTGCCCACAGCAGCACTGAGGCGTTCAGACTGTCCTGGCTCTCCATGGTCAGGGCTGTGTGGACATGCGGTGACCCATGTCACTTCTGTAGGTTGGTGCCTTAAGCAGGGACCTTGTAAGAGTCTTCAGAAAGCCTCTGCTGCACTAAATAACGCGTAAAGAGCAATGCCTATAGAGGCCAAGCCTTCAAACCCTCCACCAGACTAACAAATTTAGTGGGGGGATGACTTATTTTTGGACTGAGCTGAAAATGTGTCCACGTGCTAGGTTTTAAAGTTCATGGAAACACAAAAAAACAGTATTTTCCATGTATTTCCACTCGGCACCTAAACAGAATCATGTCAAGATTCACCCAGAAGATGTTTCTGGAGAAGAGGCCGACGACGAAATTCCAACTCGGCGCACGTTTTTACAACCGAGTTATAAACTACATAAAAACCGCACTTATAATGGAAACGCTGACAAACAAACGCATAACTGCTGCAGTTAGCTAGGACAGGCTGACCACAAGCCCTCCTTCAGGAACGCGCGACGTTACTTTCCCCGGCTCCTTCTCCCGGCTGCTCCGCCGGCAGCCGGGGCAGGGGTGTGTGGTACGCACGGGTACCTCTGCCCATACGGAACTCTTACCCCACCGATTTCCCACACGCTGAAGGAGCCACCCCGCGGTTTTGCCATAAACACCCAGCGGGCCTCTCACGTCCATGACTCACTCCCC
The DNA here is from genome assembly GCA_039877255.1 of Loriculus beryllinus. NCBI lineage: Eukaryota > Metazoa > Chordata > Aves > Psittaciformes > Psittacidae > Loriculus > Loriculus beryllinus. The sequence goes on from JBCJKH010052430.1 coordinate 18,982, forward strand.
AGGCTTCTCCTCCACCCCTGTGCGTGACTAGAGCAGAAACGTTGCCAGCTGCGATCGGTGAATTAACATCACTTTGTTCGCGGCACCGTCGGGAAATCAGTCACACGGGGCTCGAACTGGGGAGGATACAAACTCGGAAGGAGTTTTACCCGGGAAGGAAGCATCTGAGGCGGGGTACCTCCGACTCCACCAGTCCCGTGCACCCAGAGCCACGGGAGCGACCGACACCCCTGGGCGGTAACACGGCCCGTCGGAGCCGACGTGTCGAGGGCGGCCGTGTCCCGTACCAGTCCCCCCCTCACCCGCCCCAGGGCGGTGCCGGCCCTCGGCCCCGACCTCCTACTGCTCTTCCCCCAGCCCCCCCGCTTCACAGACGCACACGCACACGCCGCGGCCTCCAACCGTCCCGAGCGCGCCCCCGAATCCCCTCGACGGCGGGCAGGGCGGCGGCGGGCAGGCTGGGAGCAGGAGGCTGAGGCGGTGAAGCACCCCTCCCGTCACAAGCGCTGCCCCAACTCCTCACAAAGTTGGCAGGGCGGTGCAACCCGCGTCCCTCCGCACCCCCCTTCTCCCACACGCAGCCGCGGCGGGGCAGGCACAGCCCGGCACGGGGTGCTGTCAGCGGCGGGGCTCGAACCCCCGGCAGCTCGCTCCTCGTGAGGAAGGGCGACGAGCCTCCCCCGTGCCCCTGAGCGCGGGGCTCTCCGCAGCCCGCGGCACTCACCGAACGGCGGCGGCTCCGTCTGCCTCCCGGAGCGGCTCCCCACAGAGCGCTCTCCTCTCCCGGGGGCGGGGAGGAGGAGCGGGCGAAGGCAGGAGGTGGGGAAGGGCGGGGGGAGGAGAGCGCGGATTGAGCCCTCCCGGCTCCCGTCGTCTCGCTCCTTCTCCCCGCCCCAGTCCGCCCCCGCGGCTCGGCTGGCAGCGAGCGGAGGGGATCGGCACGGTGCGGTGCTGTGCGGCGGCGCTGCCGGGAAGCGGCCATGTGAGTGCCGGGGGCCGGGAGGGAGCGGGCAGCGCCGGCCACGATCTGCGCAGAGCCCCCTGCCCTGGGGCCAGGGGCGAGGGAGGGAGGGAGGGAGGGAGGCAGGGAGGGAGGGAATGAATGCCGGCGGCCGGGCCCGGTGTCCGCCGGGCGCGGGAGGCCTTGGGGCAGCCGTGCCCCAGCCGTGCCCGGTGATCCCCACCTCACTGACCGAGTTACTTCCCTCTCGCACCCGTCCTTCTGCTCCCGTCCGGCCTTCCCCCTCCTGATTGTTTGTTTGTGCTGCGCTCTCGCTCCCTTATCTCTCGCAGACATGCCGGGCAGCTTGGGCTCCCGCCTGCCGGGACGGTGTGGTGAGCGGTGCAGGGGGGCCGGCTGCCCGTCCGGCCCCTGCCCCTCAAACCGCGGCCGCCTTTGGAGCCTCCGCTTGTGGGTGAAGCGTGCGTTAAGAGCCCCCGCGCCTCGGTCCTGCTGGCCGAGGGTTTAATTGCGAAGCTTGTGTTAATACCGCGTGTGCGGGGGTAAGAATCCAGGGTTTGATCTTTATTAAGTGAAACTTCCATACGAATGGCATTTGCTTGTTTCTGTTACTTTTCAAGATGCGTAATTTCCCTGCTGACAAAACACTCAAACCAACCCTTAACCTGGTCAGAAAACCAACCTTTACCCTGACTCAGAGATCTTTCTGTGGGGAAGTATTTGATGTTAGGTTGTGTGAGCCTGGCTTGCGGGCTGGTACTACATACAATGCTGTTCTTAATTTTAGTTGTTGCTAAAATTATACTTGCACAGCTTCCTGACCCAGTTTGTGTTGCTGTGTTTTTCCTCTTCTAATTCTTATCACAGTCTTCCCGACATAGCCCATATCTTTATTCTGCATCTACAGCAGTAGACCTCTGCTCTCGGTAGATATCCCGCACTTAAGATATTTAAGTTCTGAGGACTGACTTGGGCAGTTTGCTTTAAGTTCCCTGTATAAGGAAAAAATACACAATTATGGAGTTCAGTTTGCTTCTCAGATGAATATTTGGGACAGAAAGAGTGGCATTTTGAAGGTGATAGCTTCCGTCTATTGACGTGGAAAGCTCAGACAACTTAATATCTGACTTTTTAGATAACTGAATTTAGGGGACTTGAGGTCCATTGGAGCTCCATATGTGCAGAAGGCTGCCTGCCCTGATACTCTTGTGCATTCTTGTATGCTGTTAAAAATATTTGCAGCATTACCTTTAAAGTTACAGAGTGTGTGATGTAGAAAAGAGATCTGGTAAAGCAGATCCATACAGATGATCTTCAACACCAGTACAGGTCAGACTGAGCAGCAGACTGAGCAAACTGCTCTCTGATCAGTTTGTCTTGCAGGATATTGTAGTTTGTATGTTGTTCAGAGGGGGCAAATACAGGGCGAAGAGGCAGCAGCAGATAGGCTGGAATTAGAATTTACAGGTTTGCCAAAAGTAAAATGGACTCGAAAGCCGGAAGAACAAAACTCTTCAGAGAACTGCCCTGTTTCATGTGGATGAAACTGCCATCCATCTGTAGGAGCACACATACAGATGTGTATTCTGTGAAACACTAGAAGCCACGGTTAGGAAGGACAGCCCCATGTACTTGCTGGGTCACGGATGCTGTTTTCTTGAGTTCTTATTTTTAAATACATTTTTTTTTAATACGGGTATTATCTCAGCAGAGTTTCTAGGGTAGGATTAGTGCACTCTGAATGAATGCAGTTGTGAATTATTTGAGAGCGTGGGTCATAAGGGCCATTGCTGGGACCCGCTTCACAGTACAAGAAAACCTCCTTTTTGGCCTCCTTTCCTGTTGATTTTAGAATTGCATTATTAGGTTTTACCAATACTGGGATATTTAAATTACAATTAGCTGTCCTGGAATTGCTTCCCGTGTGGAGTAGGGTTTACTGTGAAATAGGTGTGATTTTTTTTTTTTCTTTCACTGTTTCTGTTTCTTTCCATGACAGGACTATTATTTTTCTTTAGAAGTACACAATATTCCCAAATTGAATTCATTACTGTTTCTGAATGCTGTCTCCTGTTGAGTGATTGTTATAGAGCAGCCACAGTAGTTATTCTGAATTCATTTCTTTGTGTAGTCAAGAACTTTGTCTCTTTCTCACTTTGCACACCTCTCTATTCAAGATGATGTGCGTACAAGGCTGCCCAGTGCTCAAACCTGCAGAAAGCTGTGAGATACTCCCTTTGTGTGGTTTTCAGAGGTTGCCGCTGTTAAAGCCGAAGAAGGCTGCTGAGCATGTGTATGATGATTTTTACCCACTAAATTCTTATAATTTGACAGATCTATTCCTGATGACGCTGTTTCCCTCCTCTCTCTACCCCCCTCCTGCCAAATTTCAAGTCTGATGTTTTAGAACGGGGCTGTCCAAAGCAAATGCTTCCAGGTTTGGATGCACAGACACATTTTCTTTTGTTTGTTTTTGGTTTTTTTTTTTTTCTCCTTGTGTTCAGAATCACCTAAAACAGTTGTTTGGTTGTTTTTTCCCTTCTCACCCCCTCCCCCTTTTAATTTTATGTGGTGAAAGCAAAACCTCCGTCCCAGTCTCAAAGCCAAGTTTGGCAAAGCCATCTCAGCTGAAGGTAGCTTCTTTATGAGAGTTTCTTAAGGTTTGCTCTGTAAGGAAAGCTGATTGCACCACATGTTGAAACACTAATAATGCTATAGCTTGTGAGGAGAAGCAGTTCGCCATTTGACTGGGTTTGTGGCCCTGGATCGCACTACTGCTGGCGTTACTCTGCAGCTTGCTTTCTGAGCCTTGTCAACAAAACCTGTCCCTTTTGTGTGCTCTCAAATGCGTGGTTCACTTGCTGAAGTGTGTAAATGGGTCACTGCAGTATAGTCTGCATTCATCTCATGGCTCAAGAAATGAATATGCAAAGTCAAAATACCTTAGTTTTCTCTCTGGGATTTCAGTGTTTTCTTGTCTTGTGAAATGATGAATGTGGCAGGTGCTGTTCATGTAGAGTTGCTACTTGTTCTTTGCCACCTTCTCACTGCCTCTGAAGTTTTAAATGAATTTCAGAACTCTGAAAATGGTTTTATACTGATGCTATTTGCACTCTACAACCATTTGCAGCAAAGAGTTTTGTCGTTTCATTAATGTCTCAAGAAAACAGCTTGGTGTTTACTCTCTTTTTTCCTCCTTCCCCTTTAGCTTGCTGAACTGTTGCACGTTCTGCCCCGAGTGGTTTGACGAGTAAAAGTTGAAAAAGAAATATCACTGCTCTGTAAGAGACGCATAGTTCTTCCAAATGACGGAAGGTTTACTGCAGCTTGTCCAGCAGGTGCCCAGTACCTGACTGTCTGAGCTGCGCTGTCCCCTGGGTGCCCAGTAGCTGGTTGCCAAGCTGAACTTGCTCAGACAGTTCTGGAAAACCAGGCTCCCATTGGATTTTGTCACAACCCTTCCCAAGAGATAGAGCTTCACAGTGAAACTTGGATAGCTCTCTGGGTCCGTGTCGCCAAGCTCCTGTTTGGGAGCCAGACCTGGGTAAATGTGTGCAATACTAAACCTCAGCCCTGAAACCTGGAGAAGCCAGACTTGATGCATTCTGGACTGTCTCTTTGGTTTAGTAGCAGGAAGGAAGGTAGTTGTGGTACTGGCTAACTGGTCAGCTTTCTGGTCCTTAGCAGATTAGTCCAGCTGTAAACAAGAACTACCCTTCACTGATGTAAGTGCAGGCAGAACATAAGGAGTCTTAAAAGCTGTACGGTTTTGATTTCAATGACTTTTAAAAATAACTGTGTTTCCCTTGATTTGTACACAATTATTCAAGTATAAGAAATCTCTGTACCACTTTAACAGCATCTACTCTCAAGGTTGTATTTGGCAGATTAATAAAATAATCACATACTGAAACGTTGTCAGTGATCTGGATTAATTTTTGGGTTTGTGACCGAAGCCCTAGCATCCTCTCACTGAAGTGGGGTCTTGCTTCTGTTACTGCTCCTTTCCAAACACTTCTCTTTGGCTTGCCCTCATTGCAGCACTGCTGGTGCTTTGCAGGCTCCACTGTTGTTAAAATGGCAGATATTATTCCATTCCAGTGAAGCTTGATTTTTGAATAGTATGAACTCAAGGTGGAAAATCTTGGGACCATAATTTCCACAATTCATCAATCATGAAATGCAGGAATTTAGGTTCCCAGGATATCAAGTCTTTTGCACAGGCAGTATCGTTTGCTTTCATATGTAACAACAGAGAGACAGCCTGTCTTTATGAAAACCAATAGCAGAGTGCCCTCAGGTTCTCCAGCATGATGACTCCGTATAGCTGCAGTGGTTTGCTACAGATGTGATGTCCGGTAGCATTTAGGAAAGAACCCTTGGAAAATACAGCTGTGAAAATACAGCTCATCACATTCTCAAGTCTTCACTTTTGGTGGGTGCAGCTGTACAGTCTTAATTTTAGCACTTATACTTGATTCTGTTGAAGAGAAAGAGACAGCTCTGTTAGGTCAGACTTAGAAGCACACAGATGTTCCTGCATATCTGAAAGATGCAGTGAGGCTGTCGTACAGTTTATGTGTTTTCTGTCAGAATTGGTCTGTTGCTTTAGGAAGGCTAGCACAGCTTTCAGCTGGAGCATTATTTGAGATGGTGTCAAAGGATTTAGAGACAAATTAGGAGCTATAGCTCCAGTAGAAAAAAGGGCCTCAAGGTATTTCTGAGCTCTGAATTTCTCTCTCCCACTAGGCTGGTTTTCCAGCCAGGAGTGTTTGATTTTTCAGGCTTTGGCTGCAATACATTTTGATATATAAATCTCAAGAGCCATTTAATTGTGTGACTAAGTAATCGTCCAGTTTTGAAGTACCACGTTTCAGGGATGAGCAGCTTGATGTTCAAATCAAGAGATGCTCCTTTCTAGCTTTCCAGAAAACTGCTGGAAAAGCTTTTAATTGCTTATAGCACACTATTGGCTTATAGGTTGATTTTTAATTTTTTTTTGCAGAGCATATCCTTCATACTTACACTTTTAAATAACTATAGCATCTGCGACGTTGGACTTTTACATTAAGCACTGGTCAGAGGATGTATTTCGATATCTGTTTGAATGTTAAGAGTTGAAGCTTGTTTCTGGTAATGAAAGATGTGCTTGTGTGTGTAAGAGTTGAAGGTGCTATCGCTGTGCCTGGAAGTTTTGTTTTTATTGAATAAAAGTGTCAAGAAGTATTTTCCTTGGACGCTGTCCGTTGATCTTCAGATGAAGGCAACGATTCAGGTTTCAGACTGATCTTTTTTAATGTTCTCAGTGTAACCTTGAAAGATTTTTGTTTTCACCCCTCGTTCTTTTCCATTTTAAGAGCAGTTTGTTGCTAGAACGTGTTTTGTTGAGCCAGAGCATTGCCTCTGTTGCTGCAGGCTAACAAGAAATTCAGTTATTTCACAAGCCTCATCTGGCATTATAAAGTGGGTTTTGGCGGCGGAACAGCCATTGGGGTCTTGTTTGTTTTATTATTAAATACTTTTTATGTCCTAACTTTTGAGCTCTGAAGAGTTTTCCCCAAGTTTCCTTACACATGTGACTTATCTAAATTGCATGTTTCAGAAGTTACTCGAATTTTCACACTGAAACATCCCAGCAATTTACTGCTGTGTCTGTGACCACACAGTTCAGAATCTGTTCCAGGATCCCCCACAGCAGCTCACGTTGTCCAGAACTGCACCTTTGTACTGCCTTTGTGCTGCACTGTATACAGTATCCAAAGCAGACTTTGACAGTAAATCTGTTTTACACTTAGACACATTTATTGTATGCGGTTCTATGAAAAACATAAAACATTTATGAAAAGTGCAAGTTGCACAGTTTGTGTTTAGTAGGATATCTAGAGCTGCTTATGTATCTCTAGCTTGCCTTTTCATGTGTTTCTGGTTCTCTGCTGTGAAAATCTGGTGATCGGCAGGGGTCAGATGGGGACAATCCCAATACTGAACAATACGATCACCCAAAGCAGAGTACATTTAGTTTCTTAAGCTGTATATCTACATAAAGACCTGTGGCTTTGATTCTTGTTTCAGATTATACATACTTATTTTTTTTCTCTCCCCAGGGCCGATTACTGGAAATCTCAGCCAAAAAAATTCTGCGATTACTGCAAGTGCTGGATAGCTGACAACAGACCTGTACGATGGTCTACCATAATATGTCAATGATTTTGAAATACTAAGAATTTGAATTACAGGCTTTTGACATCACTTTTGATACTAATGTATTGATGCATGAAATTTGGTTTTAAAAAATGCCTTTGTAATACTTGAGATATCTAAAGTATGGTATGTGGAAGCCAGGTGCATGCATACAAAGTGGTGTCTGCTGTTCTACTTGCCAGTACAGATAAGAACTGAATTATCTGACCCTGCTTTTTCAGGTTCTGTAACTTAACATTTGATCTGTCTTGAAACTTTATGCCTGTTCCTGGCCTTCACATGCAAGTAGAAAGCAAAACCTGGCATATGTACTGTTTATATATGGTAGGCCTGGTACAGCCAGCACTCTTAAGCGTTTAAAGCAGGTTTCTTTAATTATGGACTGCCCACAGAAATGTTACTGGGTTACAGAAAGGTGTTTCTGACTTGCAGATGCCTTTTGCAGAATACTAGACCTTTTGGTTTCTTACTTAGAAATTAAGTCTTGCATCCCTGACTGAGTGCCAGGGGTAGTCCTGGGGCTGAGCTTCATCTGGCTTACAGTTAGATACCTGCAGTTCAGAATGACAAGTGTGAGATAATTGGTTTAGGTTCCTTCCTGTGGTCAGTGAAGAGAAATACATGTTAAAGGGGAGGGATCTGGAGAACTTACAAAATCTGCTTTTAAATTAAATGAATTTTGCCCTGGAAGTGAGTGCATCCTCTGCACATGGGTTCATGCAAACAAATTCTGGGGTTATTAGGTCAGGCTCAGGCACCTAGCATCTGAACACCTAAGTGAGCTCAGATGTTCTTTGTGCGAACCACATGAGGACTTCCACTGTTGCCCCTGTACAGCTTCTGAACTCTTTCCAGTTCCTACTGGCTTCAGTCTTTGTGGCAGCTTTTTGGCTTGCAGACTGCTCTGTTGTGTTCAGTTACTCAGCTCCTCTCCAACTTTGCCTTTTCCTCTCCCTTTCTCATGTCTGTGAACCTGCAGACTTGTTTAAGTTCATGAGGTAGTCTAATTAAAGAGCCTAGCTAATAGTTGGAATGCTGAATAACCCATATGGTTTTAAAAAGTTTCCATGAAAACAGGGTACTAAAAAAAAAATCAAGGGATGACACTTGGAAGGATAGCATGGAGAGGGAGCCCAGATTTCCTGTTGCTTGTCTCTATGTGTGATGAGCAGTATCATTTGAAAAAAATTTAGATCTTAGAAATACAGACTGAAATTTTATGGTACCATTTTGGAGCATTACTGGTATTTTGTAACTTCCAAGTTGAATGTTTCTCAGTGTTCTTTAATTCCTACAGCCATTTTGTAGCTGTAGTGTTTGCTGGAAGTGTTTTCAGACCAGTTACATTTAGGCTTGTTCAACTAAGTTTAGTCTAACTAGATTTTAGCTAAAATTAATGAAATTAAAATTGCATAATACTTACAATTTTTTCTTGGTTTTCTCTCTGAAGAGCATTGATTTTCATGAAAGAGGAAAGAATCATAAAGAAAATGTGGCAAAAAGAATTAGTGAGGTAACTCAGATATCTTAATTGCACAAATGCTTATTTTTAATCTCTTTCATTATCAGATTTGTGTAATTTATTCTCTTGTTTCTTTTGTTTTAGATTAAAAAGAAAAGTTTGGAAAAAGCAAAAGAAGAAGAAAACATGTCAAAAGAATTTGCAGCAATGGAGGAGGCTGCAATGAAAGCCTATCAAGAGGATATGAAAAGGCTTGGAATTAAGCCAGGTAGTTCATATAGCTGCCAGAAGATTAAAGACAGAATAGACAGAATTGAAAGAATACTGAATAGGAAAGGGTTTTTTTCTTAAATTAGTTTTTAGGAACACAAGGGGAGGACTCCAGGACTGTGTTTGCACATTAAAAAGAAAAGAAAAAAGGGGGAGCCTGCAAATTACCTGTAGCAGAAGTGACAGCACAGAATGCTTTTAGCTATGGTATCCTCTGGTCCATGGAACAATCCAGTTTGGAGTAGAAAAATTGAACAATGAGATAACATAAAAGAGGCTGCAGTTGATGCTTTGAATCAGCAGTGCAGCTTCCTTTGGTTAATTTTGTGTCACTTTTGCCAGTTGGAGACAAAAGTTCCTATTGAGTAGGAGAGGTTGGGTTCCCACTGGTGTCTTAACAGTAGAGGTGAGAATCTCCTACTCAGCTTGCAGTTCAGCAAGTACCTTTGTTCCATGTGACAACTTATTATCCATTAAAAAAAGTCTGTTGTTTTAAGCTTCTGTAGCTTATCTTTTTCATAACTTTCTTAGTTTAATTTTTGTTGTTGGTTAGGTAGAGCTCTTTGGTCCTTACAGTTTTTCTCTTTATGTTACTGATCTTTTGATACTTGGACTTTCTTACACTACTAAAATATTGCTACAATGCAAGATTCTGTGAACAGAATCTTTTAAGTTTACCTGCTATGAGTGTAATGCTAATGAGTGAATATAACTCATAAGAACAAAATGTCCTATTTACTGTTTCTCAAGAGTGACTGATATTTAAGCTCACGTTATTACTCTTTTCTAAAAAGGGAGTATTGTTTTCTTTAAGATGATGTAGGTCCCAGTTCCACACAGAGTAAAATGCAGAGTAACACAGTGGAAACTAAAGGAAAGAAAGAAAAGAAAGAGAAAAAGGAAAAGAAGGAAAAGAAAGAAAAGAAAAAAAAGTCATCCCCGGACACCTCAGTGCCATCAAAACCTGAAACGAAGGAGTGGGTGCAAGGGTTATCTCCTGAAGGCTATACATACTACTACAACACCAAAACAGGAGGTAAAAGCTAGTGAGGAGCAAATGCAGATATAGCTGTTGGATATAAATGAGAAAAGACTACCTGTATTTCTTTACTCTTCTACTCTTTCTGTAGTAAGCTGGTTACTAAAATGTGAGCAGTTAGATGGGTTTTGATATTTAACATTCGAGACGTTAGCATCCAGAATTTCAGACTGGTTTTCCTGTTTGTTAATAATGGAGGAAAGCAGTAATTCCACAGTTTCTGGAAGTGTTTAGCCTTTCAGAGGTTAAGTATACGAAGAAGTGTTCTGATCAGGAATTTGAAATAAATTCATTGTGCCCATGTAAATGAGAGCAGTTAGGATTGCTGTCTGATTGGTTTTTTCCACATTTACAGGATTTATCTTCTGTTGGGGTGCTGTGTGTTATGATCTACTTTAAAAGCATTAAAAGCAACCCTCTTTTATGATTAAGGAGAATATTACAAACTGTTTCTTATAAATTTAAGGATTGAAATGAGTCTTTACCATAGTCTTCCCTCATACAAGATAATTGTCACAATGTAAAAATCTTGTGTTTTGTTTCTTACTAAGAAACCAAAACCAAACAAAACAAAAAGACCCCAGCAAACAAAAAACCAGCTCTCCTTTGTATCAGAATTCCAGTATTAATGTATGTGTGAGCCATAGTTTAACAGCGTCTGGAAGGTGGTTAGTCCCAGTAAACTTGACTTTAGTTGTGATACTTGTGTTTATTGTTCTTACCATGGTTTGCCTGAGAGTGATTTATATTCCAATGAGGATTTTACTTCTTTGTTTACGATATTACTTGTTTGTATGTATGCACACATCGGTGTCATATCATATTCTTTAGATGTCTTTTTCTTAAAGACTATTAAAACGGGATTGAATCATGGATGAAATCTTTTTGGTTTTTTAAGAATCACAGTGGGAGAAACCTAAAGGATTCCAAGGCAACTCTCCAAACTCAAAAGCGGTAATGAAATACTCTTACTCATACTTTTCTTTGTCCTTGCAAAGACTTTTCAAAAGTAAGCTAAGCAATTTGCAAGTCTTCTAACTACAGAAGATAAATTGTTTCCTCTTCAAAAACTTAGGACAAGAAAAACTGAATGTCTAGAATGTTTTATGATAGACCTGATGGAAACTGCAATTTTAATATACCAATTTTTGGCTAATTTGTTTATCAAGGGAAGAGAAATGGTGGTGGGTGTGGTTTTGCAGAGTATGCTTTTTTCATGCTTTGGTCCATAAAACTGAAAACTTTTAGGAAGTTCTGAATACATTCTTTTCAGCCTTTTACAAATGAAATGTAATTAAAAAAACAAAAAAGATCTTACACATAGGAGAGAGTTCTTTCCCTCTTAGGAAACATTAAGATTGCACTGTCAGATAGTTCCATGGTTGTGAAACCTATGTGTAAGGAACCTTTTAGCACATTACTTTATTTTCCTTATTTAAGGCGTGGGAATGCTTGCAGAATGGAACAAGGACAGAAAGAAGTGTCCCTTGCCCATGGCAGGGATATTGGAACTAGATGATTTTTAAAGTCCCTTTAAACCCAAACCATTCCTTGATTTCTTCCTATTATTAATGGGCTTTCCCCTGATACTTACCACTCCAGGATTTTTGTGGTTCAGAACATTAAAAATAGGATTTCTACAACACTCCTGAGACATTATGTTTCGTTTCCCCATTTTCAAGATAGGTCTCATAAGTACAGTATGATCTAAAGTCAGTTTTGTTTGCCAATGTTGGATTTTATGTTAAAGATCAAAAAAGCCTGGCTTTTTCAGAATGCTTCTCATTCTGTATATCTTGGAAGGTAGGCTGAGCTTGGTACTGGTTAACTTACAGTCAGAGGAGAAAATGGTTTTAACTGGGGATATTTTTTGGCAATTGAATCTATTCACGAAGTGTATGTGAAGTCTTTATCTTTTCAGTCAGGGTATAGCTTTGCAATATTTATAAGCTAGTCTTAGTGTAGCCTTCCACTGAAAGATGTGGTCTTGTGACTGATCTTATGTGGTCCTTGGTGCATATTTGCCCTAATAATGAACTAGTTCAGGCAGTGAAGACATCAGAGTTTAGGTTAGTGCTCTGTAGGCTTATTTCGTGCCGTCAGCTCTGAGGGTAATCAGGGAAATGCCAGTGTGGGGAGAGCAGATCAAGGAGAGGAGGGCCTCCCTTCCTGGCAGCAATTGAAGTTAGCTCATCTCAGCTTTATCATAAATGCACACCTTCAGCCTCTGATATCTCTCTAATGCCACATGGCTGTATTTTGTCATTCCTCCCTCACCCTGCTCAATGACTTCATGGTCTTGAGTTATTTTTGCTATTGCTAAAAACAACCACTTGATTGCTCCTTATTTAGTTTGAGCTAAAGATATTGGGAACATTCCAGATCTCTTACAAAGACTCACTGCCCAGAAATTAAAGGGCATGCTTGCAATATGTAGTGTAGATGCACAGGCCTTCCCTGTTTTACAGCACATTAGCGTGGGGCTCAGACATCATAAGAAGTGGAGAGAGCAAAGTAATGAAAATGCATGTTGAAGACTACCTACAACTTCAGTTAGGCTGACATCATGCTTGTTAGCATTTGTTCCCAAGTAGCAAGTGATAGGACAAGAGGTAGCAGCCTCCAGCTGCACCAGGGGAGGTTCAGATTGAAAAGTGGGAAAACTTTCTTCACTGAGAGGGTGGTCAGGCATTGGAACAGGCTGCCCAGGGAATGGTGGAGTCACCGTTCCTGGAAGTGTTCACAAACCACATAGATTAGGCCCTTAGTGACATGGTTTAGTGGTGGACCTGGCAGTCTTGGCGTAATGGTTGGACTTGATGATCTTAGAAGCTTTTTCTAACCTAGTTCATTGTACGATTAGCATTTATATAGTAGGATACTCAGTGTGTCTAGCATCAAATATCTGCTGAGATGCTTAGGATATGACTAACAAAAAGGCTAGGTTGTACTTAAGACTGGCTTTTTGTCCTCTTTTTACTTAAAGAAAATAAATTTCGCCTTTTGCTTCTTTTGGAGAAACTAGCACTTGAGAGCAAACCCTTGAGGAAACTTGCTCACTGAAGGCTCTCTTGCCTTTGCCTGCTCTGAACCTACTGGTACAATTTCTCCTGTTTACAGAGTGGGTGCAAGAACTTTAACTCGTGATTTTGTTGTGTAGTGTGTTTAAAGAAAACAGCAGAGTTTTAATAGAGTGTTAAGCAAATGTATAGGTATGTGTGTGCCAAAGCCCATCTATACATGTATGTGTGTGTATACACACACTGACATTTATTAATGCAAAAACAATGCATGGTGTAGCTTCATGGATGTTGTGCCTAATGCAGGGGAGCAGGCAGTAGTTAATACTTAAGGAGTAGTGAAGTAGTTGTATGTGCAGGTGTTGATGAAAATCAGGTTCTTAAGGAACATGTTAAGTCAGGGGTAGTGACTGATTATGTAGCTGTGGCTGATTCTGCACATCTGCATTTTAATTACACATCCAAAAAGACCTACCCGCAACTTCCGCCACATTTCATATGGATTTATTGTTCAGTAGGGAAAAGTGTTCCTTCACTAAGGAAGTAAATGAACGAGCGTGCATTCCTGCAAAGCTTGATTTCTCTGTCATTTTTGGTGAAGATCTGTTTTAGGATAAATTCTAGAATGGTTTGTTGTTTGTATGTTTCTGTTTAGTCGGTGAGAGTATTATTGATACCAGTTTTCTGTAGTCCTCACAGAACCTTGCACCTTCCAGAGAAACTTTTTGTCAACCTCCACTAAAGAGAATGACACAAACGGGGAATTACTACCTCAGGGGTGAACACTTTGGAAAATAAACTCCATGTAAAATAATGGCCTGTACAATAATTTGAAGTGTATGGCAACATGTGTTATATTGCCTCATACTAATTATCCACTGCTTGAAAAAAATGTGTGTGTATTTGCAGTATTTTAAGTTAAACAATTCAGTCTCATTTGAGTCAAAGGGAATACTTCCTAACAATTTCAGGGGTTCAAGCTTTAAAACGGGAAAATTATCACAAACAAAAGATACTCAGGGGTTCAGTAGTCTTATAAGTGATGCTTTGGCTGACCCTTGAAACTTGTTTTAATTTCTCCTGTACCTTTTCCTTAGACAGCGGAGTGGGTAGAGGGTGTCACTGAAGATGGTCATACTTACTACTACAACACACAAACAGGAGGTAAGGAGAGCTTGTTTTCCAGTTAAGCTCTGTTTCAGGAGAGAGGGTTTTCAGAAAAGCACTTTGTTTTTCAAATAACTGCATTTTAAGGATATTACTGTGTTCTGAATTTTTTAGCTGCAACCTTAGTCAAAATACACTTGTTGCTTAGGTCAGTGCTGGCTTTATAGCTGTATTGTCAGTGTGTATACATTTGTGCTTAATAGGGTTTTTCTGACATTCAACTTGTAGCTCTGAACTGTATGTTCTTCTTTTCTACATATATATTGAAATTATAGTTTGGGAACCAGAAAGGTGCAGGATTTTGTTTTGGCAGGTATGTAGGACTGAATAAGAATCTCCTAAATTTTATCTCTTACCAACACAGCATTAATGAGAGCACCCAGCATCTTGCTCCTACTTCCTTTCCCCATTCTTTTCCCTAACATGGGGAACTTTGTGATAACTCCCTCAGAACAGGCATCTGTTTTCTAAATCCGTTGGAATAATTTTGAGGTCAATGATGCCTCTCTCAAGAGCAAGTGATTTTATGCTGTGTATGAGTTTTTCTTCTGCTGTTGGGTATGAAGTGGCATTCCTAACGATGCCAAGAATAGAATAAAAACCTAAAAACTTCCAGTTTTCCAGCGTGCCACTCCGCTGCCCAAATGATTTGTGATTTCTTCTTTTGAAAGCCAAAGGAGATGCTGATTATTTTTAAACATTGCCTTCTAAGCTCAGGGACATTTTATGCCTTTGGCTGTGTTGTTTTTTCAAGTTCTTCATGGACACATGACACTCATGAAGAATGTCTTTGTAATCATCATATTTGGTAAAATTTGGCTTGTGAGATTCCGAAGCGACAGCAGTGCCCTTAAGATACTGTTCTGGTCATGCAAAGTCACTCATTACCAGTTCCTTACACCTTTACCTCTTCAAGATATATGTTAAGTGTTGTTTTCAGTTGGGGATTTTTTTGGAAAGAGATAAAATAACTGGAGAATTTTATTAAATTTGAAAGCTTATATAAAAATCCAGATTGAAGGTTGGTTTTGCCTTATTGTTACTAAAACTGGTTTTCAGACCATTGAGTCAACCTTTACTTAAATATTTCCTCTCAGTCTATTTGCCTGTATAGTACCAGCAAATTCCAACTAAAAAGTTGAAAGTGAGGTCACATCTTGTACATGCTCCCATGTCTTTTCAGATTGATGTTTGCATTTAATTGATAGCTCTTTAATTAGAGACTGACCTAATGTTACAGAGCCAGGTAGCACAGAGAAGGGGGTTTATCTACCTGGAGAGCTGAGGTTTGCAGTTACAGTTTACCTTATTCTGACTTTGTAATTGATGGACAACACAAATCAGATGGGCACCTCTAGAAGGCAATTTGTCATGCAAAAGGATGAGAGACCACAGTCTTGCAAGCCACAGTTCAGCATTTATGTTATTTTTCTTAAGCGCTAATTAAAACAAGCTTTACCAACAGTAAACTCAGCTGTCATAAGTGTATCTCTGCTGGGAAGTGAAATGTTATCTTTCTGATTATGTTTATTAAAACAGACATATCAAACAATGGCAAAAGCCTTGTGCTAAATTGTTTGCTGTATTTTTGCATAAGACAGCAGTCCTTATGAAAGGTAATGCCAGGTCAGAATTAGAAACATAAGTAATGTGATTGTTCAAATATTTTGGACAGTATCCACATGGGAGAAACCAAGTGGTTTTGTTTCATCTTCAACTGGGAAGAGTCAAACAGATTCCAAAACATCTGATTCAGACTCAGAAGACAGTGAGAATGAAGCACAGAGTTCGGAAACAAATTCCAAGGCAAGTTTTTAGATTTATTTTACACACAGTATTAATTTTGCAGCAGAAGATGATTTATGTGTTGTGATAGGGTGTACTCATTGTAATTAGGTTAAACCATATGACTGAAAGTAGAAGTTCGCACTTGTTTAAAGTGAAATGAATCTTTATGCAATCATTTGGCCCATTAGTGGCATTGTTCCAGAATAGAGAGCATGATCTTCCTCTTCAGCCCACCTGAAGCAGCTTGAAGTCTGCAAGAGATGTGATGTTCTCTGAGAGAGGTCACTGTCATCTCGCTGAAATAATCCACAGAGTGGTTTGGATTGCAGTGGGAGGATGACTTCAAATCTTCATTGGTAAATGTGACTGCCCAGAGGCCCTCAGGGACAGCTTTTGACTGAAACTCACATGGGTATAATTTCCTTGTTAATTGAGAAAAACTTTGGCAGCACGTAGTACAAAATCTGGATCAATTATATTGATATATGTCTTCAGGTTTAAAACTTACCATAAAGGGTGTGATTATGGCTCTGGTCGGGTCAGATGGTTTTTCTGTAACTGTTTCTCACACAGCTTAAACATAAAATGTGTTCACAGACAGGTGTTAATTCTAAAATATGTATGCTTCTACC